>JASANH010000180.1:0-124298 GCA_030248295.1 Mesodorylaimus sp. YZB2_4
AGATACCCCGTTGGATGATCGTTTGCTGCTGCGATCAGGATGCCTATCATGGGGTTGTCAACAAGAGCCCTTTCGTCTTCCAGCCATACGCAGTGCAGTCGATCAAAGTAATGGCCGGCGGGCAGACCTTTCCAGCCCATCCATTCCGATCGGACTTTGCCAATCACCATTTTCTGCGAGCCTACAATCAGCTATTTCAAGCATCGGGTATGGCTAACGACAATCGTGGCAACAGCATAGATAGAGACGACTTTGAAACGTCTCACTGCTTCTTTGCTTTCGACTTGACTTCTGACACGGACGACAGCGGACACTGGGATACTATAAAAGAGGGCACAACCTCAGTCGAGATTCAGTTTGGTCAGAACTTGCCTGCCGGTGGTGTGCAAGTGATTGTATATGCGGAATTTGACAACTTGCTCTCCATTGACAACAGGAATCGTGTGGCTCATTTTGACTATACAGCGTAAAATGGATACAGTGGAACTGATGTATATTCTACAAAAGAATCCATGTACAAAAACGTATTTTGCTGGCATATTTTCTGCGGATCATTTACACGCATTCAAACAAACAAAGAAACCAGCCTGTCTGATGGTCAACTCGGACCCCAGCTGGAAGCCAGGTGCTCATTGGCTTGCTATCTACATTACACATGATAACATAGTGGAATTTTTCGACTCGTATGGTCAATACCCAAGTCACTACCCGCGCATTTACGATTTTCTGAAAGGGTTCGGCAACTGCAAGATGAATCATGAACAGTTTCAAAGTGCTTCCAGCAGTACATGCGGTCAGTTTTGCTTATACTTTTTATTGTGGCGCTGTGGGGATGTCAGCTTTGATAAAATAATGCACGGTTATAGCAAATGTCAAAGCACAAACGATTTTTTGGTGACCACTTTTGTGAATGGACTGTTTGACAGAAAGACGCAGGTGTATGATGTGGACTATGTTGTCAACCAGTGCTGTAAGGCGAGAATGTGTTTGCACGATGACAAGCATTTGTAAAATCTGCTGTGAGAATAAACTGTACATGACTAACTTGCTGTTGTCCTTTACATTGCAGCAATGTCCTAAGTTTATTTTATACTCGCGTACTTACAGTATGGTACAAAGAAAACTCAGACCCACGATTAATTTTTTTTTTTTAGAAAAGCGCGCATGCGTACTTATCATTAGAGAAAAAAACAAAAAAAAAGTGGATATATAAGTAAGCAGATATCATGCAAAACAATGTTCATGATCATATGTATTCATCGTCAATGCATATTAAACGAGCTTAAATAGGTAATCATCAGTGGGCGTGTCTAGACAGTCAGTGCCAGGCATCAGTCAGAGGTGGCAGTCAGTGCAACATAAAACATTGTGTCAGTCAATGTACGTATATGCATATCAGTCAGAGTGTCAGGCATGCAAAGCCTCCTGCTATTCGTTGTTTGTGCTCAACCTCAACTCAGCTTACATCATCTCACCACCCCTCCTCATCCACGTCCTCGCCATATTCCTTCTCCACCGGCCCATTGTCGCCTACCCATTCATCCACTTCTTTGTCACCAACCTGGAAACTAATCACCTGGATGCTCAATTCGTCGCCCGTCTCATTGCCCGAGTCGCCATCCGAATCGTTGTCCGAGTCAGGTAGCATGTTGGCGTTGTGCATGTCTGACACCAAAACTACCACCAGACGCTGATAAAATTTCACGATGTAACAGTTTTCATGCGCATGCATGTGGATATCGAACTCGATATTATCGAGCGTCGCGGTCCAGAGTCCGCGGTCCAGAGCAGTGTTGTTAATGACGTCGTTGGCATCCGTGATCACTCCGGTGCAGATGCTGCTACAATCACGAATCTCCACAATATCCAGATGCGCGTGAGCAGTGATCAGCGAAAGGACATATGAGTTGCTGACCAGGATGCTATCCGCGAGAACGAGCGTAGTGACCGTGGCAGGTATGCGACCGCACCATCTGGTGCAAAACTGAACAGCTAATGTCAGTTGCGTGATGTTGGTAAAGTGCCCCAGGTATCCGGCTGGATTAAAGAGCTGATGGATGGTATTCGTCGCGAAGCTGACGTAAGGAGTAGAACGATGGACGAAATTTTTGATCGTGGTTGGGACCATCAGTAGGGGCTCACCGATGAACTGAATGCGTGCGGGTGCCGGACGGCGCAAAAGCAAGTTCAGCTCGCCAGCGGCTTCCTCGGGTACAGTCGGACGATAGCTGAAGACGACAATTTGGACCTGTTCCGATTGTACTCACGGGAAATGTGGTCGTGTTGTGGCGTCGTGTTCCCTGATCGCAGTATTCACTGGATTTCCGCCGAAACGGAGACCGCGGTTAGCCTCGATGATGAGGTAATAACCCATCTCCAGATTGAAAGATTTTGGTGGCGCATCGCGAACGATCTTGTTCAACGTAGCCGTCGTCAATTCGAGATTCATGCGGTCTCGCAGAGGTAATTCTTTCACGACTTTCAGGAGAATTTCCGCTGGTAGCTGGTCCAGGCTCTTTTTTTTTTGACCAAGAGAGAGTGAAAAAATTGCGAATGAAACGACATTGCGTTCAATCCTTAAAGACCGAAGTGACCGCCGAGCTTTGGTAGTTCCTCCTTGTATACTGTCTGCCTTTACCCTGCAGCTGTTTTTCCATGCATCGACCAAGAAAGTGCCTTTGCGCCTGTCTGGTGTCCTGTATACCATTTTTGATTTCATTTCGGCACTCTTTTGTAAGCTGGCTTTCGTTCCCAGTATGACCGTGTATGTCCGACGCTTTCAATCTGATTCTTCCCCACACCAAACCAGAGCCACAGTACCGCCCCGATCCCGTTTTTTAAGACGTCTCGCAGTTTAGTAAGTCATTACCAGCTTACATGTGAACAACGCCTCGAGCTAATGGCAGCTGGCTCCTCTTTTGTACAGCCTTTGCATTCCCATGCCCTTCTTTGTATAGCAGGTGGCCGTCTGGCTCAGTCAAAGCAAAACATTGCGCGAAGTGCACCGCGAATGGTCACCATTGACCATTTACGATAAGACACTCACTGACTAACAAGTGACCAGAAGCTGTAGCTACTCCGTTCCTTGTATGAACTGCATTGTTTTACAAATGCTGTTCTCGTACAATTGCCGCAGAAAAAGACCCTCTGATTTTTTGTCTGACTGACTAGAAGCTTGGGAACGGTGCGGGCGGGCGGGGTGGGAGCATGTGAAAGCTAAGGCGCCGTCTGGTCAGACATGGTCAGCATAAAGCGACGGGCTTGTCTGACGTCAGAGGGAGGGGGCTCATATACTATGCACGTGGCTATCTTAATGCATGTGCCTATACTCACGTGTTTAGACCATAGAGGGAGGGATAACTACTGACGTTTTCCGTTTTATCACATTCTGCATCGATTCCAAGTACAGATACGCAGCAGGAAGAAAGATCGCAGGAGTCGGGGAATAACCCGCAAGTAAGTTATATAGAGTAATCTATACGTAATTATCTAATAAATTTTATGTTTCAGAAATCAAATGCACGTTGGTCTCCAAAAGCGGAAGCGAGTTCCCACAAGAAAAACGCCAGTCAAAAAGCAAAGGAGAAAAAAAACGAAGTGAGTTATAGCCTTTATCTTTATAGCACTCAACAAATACACTGAATGTCTTGTTTTTTGTTCAGTGCAATTGAGGGCGGTGTGGCGCAGTGTGGTCCCGTTTGCATACAGATAGTGTGGGATACAGTACATCTACTTACAATTTATGCTCGTCCTATAGCGCTAAATTTTTCTCCTTGACACGTAGGTACTCGTCTTTGTGTTCTTCGAAGACGTGGTCATCCAGTTTTTAAATAACATCCGGAAAATGAAAACGAATCGTACTCTTGAGGAGATACAATATCATTCTTGAGCCACGAGTTCCGACATTCTCGAGCAGGGATATCGGATCCGCATAGTCGATCGATGGTAACCAATTCGTAAGGAGAATAGTGCAACTTGCCTTTGTCTTCGGGCACATTCCAACTTTTTACAAATCGAATCAAAGGCATAGGCGACGTGTAGGCCATGACGTCGAGGAAAATCATGTTTGGGCAATAAATTGCTTTCATGCTCTGATTTCTTTTAATCACGGACATGGGCGATGAGTCGAACTTGCTACGATCGACCTTCCAAACCAACAAAGTCGACTGGTACCAGGATTGGAGCGAAGGCGGAAGATATTTCTTGCTACAAAGCAAATCAAAAGCTGATCTATAACAGGGGTTCAAAAAGTTGAATGAGGTTTTACAAATGGATACTTCATCTGGGTTATTTCACTCAAACTTTTGTTTAGTTACTTCGGTTGGTCAGGCCACGCGTGCGATAACACGCAGCCTTGGTCAGCGTGTTTATCAGTGTGCAGTGAGAGCAATGGGGATGATCTTCCTTCAGGCAAGGAGGAGCTGCACCTTAACCTCGACAAAGTTTAAGTGAGCTGCTAGTTTTTCTCTTTTCGTGGCCCTGATAGCTCAGTGGTACGACATCAGGATCGCAAGCGGAATCTCGGAAACTGAATCTCCTCGCCAAAACTAAATTTAACTGTAACTTAATCTTTCTAGAATCAGTTAAATTCAGTTTTCGAGTTACTACTCTTTCGAAAATTAGTAATCTGTTTGAGGATTTTCGTGCAGATCTCAAAGAGAAACGAAACGCAGCTAAACGAATTGCTGGTTCGAATCATCTTAATCGCGAGTTGGAGGTGTATTCTGTTATTCTTTAAACGCTAGTTATCTTTAAAAAATCGATTTATTCGAATTTTTGTCCAAATGTAGAGAGAAGTTGCAAAATCTTCACGAATATTTTAGTGCTTCATCGTTTCCCGCAGGCTAGCGCTGAGTGGGAGAGTTATAAGCTAGGCCAGGTCCATGTTAAGAAGCAGTCGGTACAGTATCATAAAATAAAAGTAACTACAGTTAATGAGAAAGATTTCTTCAGTTTCAGTCATTTTATTACAAACGTTTTAAAGTTACATCTTCTTGATCTTAGAAAGCTTTACCAACCAGTAAGTTGAACTTGACATGCTTACTTCATGTTATTGTCAGCAGCTGTCAGCTCCTAAAATTTTGCGGGTTTCTTAAATGCGTGTGTTGCGAGTTGACAGGAAGTTGGGAAAGACTCGGAGGGCTCTTCTAAACCCGCTGTTATGGGCTTTGGTTCCGTCTTCCAGGCTTCTGGTTCTGAATTTTTTTTGCACAGAAGACCTGGCGAAGCGAGAATGTTTTCAAAAATTTGCAGGACTTCGGCCGCTGACCTCTGCCGAGTAGTTGGCCTGACGAGCTGAATATTTTGCGCAGAGCTCTCTTTTGGACAAAAAGAAATTACAATAATGAGCTATGGCATTATAATTAGAACGGTTACAAGGTTCAGGTACTTGGTCTGCCTGCGGATTTATTGGTGGGTGAACTGTTGGGTCGTGCACGCGGTGCTCGCAAAGGACTTTCTAGTGTTGAATCTCGTACAACCCAGGGATCGAGCGGATGCGATTAGGCGTCACTGGGGGAAGGTGTCTTGCGGAGAGGTCACTGCAAGTATGAGCGTCGAAGATGCGCCGTCAAGAACCCATCTTCCCCAGTTTTCTGCTTTCCACCAACTCCGTTTTTCAGCTATAGTATTTATTCGCAGATATTTTTTTGATAAAGACTTGGAGCCACTGGGACTCGAGAATCATACCGAGATTCGACCACGCAGGGGCGTAGCCAGCAGGGGCTGCGGGGCTGCCTGGCAGCCCCTGGCAAGAATTTTTGTGCACAGGTCACCCTGGACACTTTGTAGTGCTCCCATCGACACTGATTACCAACATAGAATAAGGAGAATTCTAAAAGTCCTGTAAGTGCTGGTTATAGTTATCAAGCTTGATGCTCCTCATTGACCATTAGCCGGATAAGGTGTCGCACGGCTGGACTTGTCGCTTCAGATTGGTTGACCGTCTAGGGAAGGGGGGGAGAAGACGGGAAAAAAGTAAAATTGTGAATGACAATCCTTGGCGCTGCCGCGCAGGTTTTTTTGTCCTCTGTGGTTTTCAGTTAGCCAGTTTCGTTTATCAGCAGTCAGTGTAGTTTTCGATCTAGATTTTAAAGCGTCCTTTCCTCGAGGTGTTTCGGTTTTATGTGGACCTTGGTGAAATCAATAGCACTGATCAATCTTTCTTGCATGAGTTCTGGCGATGGAAAGACAAAGGGGTCAGAGAGCCAGCAAAAGACAATGCGTCTGAGGCTTCATCTGTTCGTTTGAAAGTTGGAGAAAGATGGTTTTTGATGACTTCTAAATTGCTTAAAGTGAGAGACACTGTTGATAAGACAGTGATTACGAATTTCGCGCAATATAATCAGAGGCTGAAGTTGAAATAATACAGTGGTTTGTCGATGAGGCTGTATTTTTTTATTTAGGATTGGATCTAGGAGTCAGCAGGGGCCTAACTGAAAAACCTCTATAACACAAGAAAATGACCTGAAATGGCGCCAGGGAGAGCTACTCTGACCTGAATTTCCAAAATTTTTGCCTCAGGCGGGGCGGGGGACGTGCCCCCGCCCCAAACCCCACACCCTCTCGGGCGCTTCGCGCCCTAGGGCGAGCGCACAGCGCTCGCAATCCGCTGCCTCACCGATTACTGTGATTGACTTGGAATTTTTCATTCTGGCAGCCCCCCAAAAAAATCATGGCGACGCTACTGCCACAAAGGGTCATACAAATACTAGGCTTATCACGGGGGGTTTAAGTTCGAGGTGCGAAATAATGCATGTGGTCATTGCAGCTAGCTTATACTGCACACACACCCTTACTTAGCGATTTACATCCTTACCCACTCACCCTTACTTAGCGATTTGGTGTGAAGAGTAGGAAGCAACGTTTTGCGCATGTTTTCTTGCACGTTTTGCCACTACCAAATCCATTAAAGTACAGGTCATCTAACCACACCTGACTGAAACATTACCACCTGGGCGTTGTGCCCCATGAACACCAGTAAGAATATGGGGGAGGGGGAGTTCGGGATGTCAAAGTATTTGTTGGCGTGCGACCCGGTTGCCTCAATCGAGCTTCTAACACTGCAAGACCAAGCATAATACTGCACGCGTTGGTCTTATCACGTGCTTATAAAATTGGTAACAAAAGTTGTATTGGTGTGCCCACAAGATTACGGAAATAGCGTTATAAAATACATTTTTGCACAGTTATTTTTTAAACATTAATATTTCTGTGCAAGCGCAACAAAGTAAGCATAAGCAGGAACAAAGAACTTGAAGCGATAGGAAAAGATTCATTACTTTGCAGCCGCGACCGAATTTATTTTTGGCAGTGGCTGGAAAATAATGGTTTCAATTCCAAGCGACTTCATGGCCTCTTGGTCGTGGCGAAACAAGGCCAAGAATCACAGTCGAAATGCCTTAACTCCCATTAAATACAAGGGCAATCTCATGGTATGATCCAAGACTCCAGTAAAATCAGCGCACACAGACACAGGCTGTTGTCATTGTGTCTGCTTTGCGTGACTGGAGAATTAAACCAGCGGCCACTCCGGCGCATACGACGCCCATGACTTCGATTCGATCAGACGCTTCGATCTGATCCGAGTTGATAATATGCTATGATACTTATCAAATTATCAACGATTTGCTATGAGTTTGCCTCTAATTTTCGGCTAAACCAGCGGCCACTCCGGCGCATACGACGCCCATGACTTCGATTCGATCAGACGCTTCGATCTGATCCGAGTTGATAATATGCTATGATACTTATCAAATTATCAACGATTTGTAATGAGTTTGCCTCTAATTTTCGGCTCTGTCCGGCGTGTTCGCCCGTCCAGTCTGTTCGCCTGTCCAACCTGTTCGCCTGTCCAGCCTGTCGCCGAATGCATAAGCGAACGGAGCCGTGACCTCGCAGTCTGGCCTATTCGCCTAATGTTCAGATCAATGATACCGTATCTGCACAAATAAGGAAAGCAAGCAAATGCGTTCTTACTGCGAAACTCATTGCGCATCATAAGTCAAAAAAGGACGCCGCTATGACAAAAAGCACGACGGCAAAGATCACGTTGTTTTGGGTTTTGATTTTGAGTTTCAAATAGTGAACATGGGTGCCGATTTTGGAGAAGCCACGTACGAGTACATGCTTACAGTCCATCATAACGCGACGCTATTGATTTGTGAAAGTCGAGTGAATGAAGGCTATTTCAATTTATTCCAAAAGACGAAAGCGAAAAGGTTAGCTGGTGGCCAAGAGGTGATTCATTACCAGTGTCGTAGGTGCTCAGAGCTTGGCGATGGGCGAAAGTCCCGTGTAACTGTCCGAAATGGTCGAGTGATGACAAATCCTGACGGCGGTCATTCCTAATTCTGCACTCCTCTCAATCGAGCGGCGGTCGAGGCTTTAAAAATCAAGCGCGAAATCATCGAACGCACTGGCCGTGAAGGCCCAAAACCACTGCAAGCTTACCGACAAGGCGTCGCGTCAATTGCCCAGCGATATCCCGCTGAGGCTGATCAAGAAGCTGTTGAATTGGCTTTCTCTCCTTTCAAGCGAATGAGAAGTAGTCTCTATGGGTAAGAGATGTAGTCCCAGGTGTGATGTGTTCCTTCGTGACCAAAAACCCTTTTAGGGCTCTAGCTAAAAACGTCAACCCTATAGCGGATATGGATGACTTACCAGTCCCATATCAGCTGACTTTGCGGGGTCGAGAAGCCTTCACCGCTGACCCGGATCATCCGTTAGCTAATGAGAAAATGTTATTGTACAATGCAAAAAACATTCTCATCTTCGCCTCGGAGTTGGACCTCGAAATGATGAACTTGTCTGAATACTGGATTGGAGATGGAACATTAGAGTTCGTCCCATCCGAATTCCATCAACTCTACACAATTTATGCGTTTTGCAACGGAGAAGCGGTTCCTTGTTTTCATGCTCTGCTCCCGAATCGAACCAGAGCTACGTATGACATCCTATTCACTGTGCTGCGCGACGCTCTGATCGATCGTTTTGGCGACATCGGTTTGGTGCGAGCCGTCATCATGGATTTCGAGACCGCCAGCCACAACTCCGTTCGAGCTACTCTTCAGGTTCAGACGCTCAGATGCCTATTCCATTTCGGTTAATGCCATATTCGGGAAGTGCAGAGCGAAGGATTTGTCGATGCCTATCGAGATATTTCCGCGGTTCGTGAGTGGATTGGCCTGATCAAAGCATGCGCGCTACTGACGTCTGATTTGGTCGATTCCGCCTCGGCGACGTGGCTGCGGAACCCTTTACTGCTTGACGATCAGTTGCTTGCCGCGAAAATGTTACGATTTCGAGATTACGTTGAAGTAAAAAGAATGAGAAGTCATAGTACTGACTTCACCTGACGAGTATTAGTCATGGTAGGAGACGTGGATGGATGGGCGTTACGGAATAGTATTGTGGAACCACTTCACTAACGACTGGCAACAGAACCAAACAGTGGTACCAGCTTGGCAGCTGCAATTTCCGCTACCTGGTCCAAGAACGACAAACTATGCGGAGGGCAGGCAGAGTCGACTCAATCATGACTACGGTCATCCACATCCGGCGTTAAACATGGACATGGACTTCTGGTATGTTCATGTCTACAGCCATGCTTGTGTCCATGTCAATATCAATGCTGGCATCTGGTTCCGTAAGCACCTCGGTTTCCTCATCAGTGTCGCCATGTTTGCTTTTGCGAACAAAAACTCATAAAATTATTGGTACGATAAATAGAGTTTACATGATTTTTGTTCACCACAACTTATCCAATGCAGTACCATCGCTTAAGTTGGGAAAGGGAAGTTCAGTCTGCTTAGTCGATGTGTAGCGAGACGGACAACAAATTCACTAAGCAAAATCTGAAACATTAGCTTTTCTGCATTTATCAATGTGCAGATGGTCTTCTCGATGTTATGCGGCTATCTAAAAGGCCTCACTCACAAAAAGTATCGCAAATCTGGCGCTAGGAATTCGAAAAAACGCCGCCCCTAGCATACAAGAAACCACTTTTCAGGCGCGCGCTCGTTACTAGTTGTGTTTCGCGCGGCCATGGGCCGCCCCGCCAGACTGGCGCCGTGCATCGTAGTGCTTCCAGACTGAGTAATCTGACTATACTCGGCGTTTTTCAGGCATCATATCCGTACCCATTTTCGTAGTACTATATGCTGTTCTCCCCCTTCCCTGGTGCATTCCATACACGATTCCCGCGTAAACTACGTATGTACAGTACAAATGTAGGTAGCCAGGTACTGCTGTTTACGAGGTGCTCCAGAACAATGTGAAAATGGAACGAGTCACACTGACGGTGAGTCGCCCTTTTACATATAAAAACTGCACCTTAGTATTCCTGTTTGCTCGTAAAGTTAGTTGTACAATCCTCCCACATAAGAGCAAATTATTAATAGGAATAAAGGTTCTGCCATATTGATTTATAATGTAATCAATATCAACAATATCAGTCTGTTGTTAGGATATACTGTTCATAAAGGTGGTTACTATAATATCATTTACACCAACATTTTTGTCAAAGGAGGCAATTATTTTGTCATATGCAATACCACGATTTCTCCACAGCAAAAAAAGGCAAAATTGGCCGCAAGTGCTGGAGAGTGAGCCTTGCAACTGCCTCTTGTTTTACTTCTACGTTTTAGAGTGCCGTTTCATGAAAGCATAAATGATTAGATGCACCTTTAGCTGTTGCCCATATGAGTTGAAAAAACTCGGGTGTGTTTTAGTCTTAATAATAAACTGAAAGCCATTGTGTACCAACTCTTCAGAGCTAGGATCAGTATTGACGACAAAACTGGCTGGAAGCTTTTTGACTTATGTCGGTAAGTGATTGCAAGCATAAACTCCTGAAAAAGTTTTACACGAATACGAATCGTTACTTAAAATCTTGGCAAGCGCAATAGTGTCGGTTATATTCGAATTCAAATTAGGCGTCATAATCAATGAGCAACCCGACTACGGTCCATCGTCATCAAATCACTGTATATTATGACCTGCACCCTGTTTATGGGTAGGTTGGCTCCAAACTGTATTTCAACACTCGTATTTCCTTCTCTGTTGATATCCCAATGACTGCCATCATCCTTGTCTGGAGTAAAGTCGAAACCAAAAATGCAGTGCGAGTTTTCAAAGTCGCTTCTGGATATCCCGTCGACTCTGTTATCATGCGTAATACCAAGGGCCTCAAACAGCTGCAGAAATGCTTGTATGAAAAGATGATAGGGGAAATCAAGGCGTAGAGGCTGCGATGGATCGGTCTGAACTCTCGCAATGACTTTTATAGACTGAATTCCAAAATGTTTGAACTTAAAAGGGGACCTATTTATTATTCCGTTATTAGCATCTTGCTCGCAGCGGGCAATTATTATGCGGCTTGGTATCTGACCTTGGAAAATATTGTTTGTAGGGGTCGTTCGGCGTTGGGCGGGGGTTACGTGTGAACTTGTGGCTACCCAGATTCCTCGCCCCATATAATACCAACTTGGGCCTACGTGGGTATCACAAGGGTTCGAAATCCCACATGGGATGATGTCACCCCATGTGGTCTCCACATGGGATGGTCGCCCCACATGGTGCACACGTGGGATGGCGTAGCGCCCACGTGGTTCAGCGGAAGGCTCATGTGGCATTCTGATTTCAGAACATTTATTGGGGAGCACACTACATTATGGTGGCCACAACAGACATGCATCATTGAAGTGCAAGTAGGATTTTATGTTGACTATATGGAATATGTACGAGTTAGTCAAACCGTCAGGAACACCAAATCGATCATACTGTAATCAATTACCAAAAAAGCAGCTAGAATTTCAAGTGTACACAAAATATTTCTTGACTAATCATGCTCGAAAGGAAGCACATCGCTAACGGTGCACACACCGCAGCATTCAACCAAAACAGCGCTACAATACACATCGTAAATACGTACTAAATCGAACTCACTACTTGATTCAACAGTACGAAAAAACGAGCCATACAGGCGGTCATCATAAAACGGAAAAAGCAACGGACTGTGTGGTGCTGGAACTTGCATTAGGTTAGTCTGAGCTAAACATTTCAATTTTTTTATGTAAAAGAAAATATCGTTTCTTACTTTCACGCACAAATGGATTTCACCATAAGCCTTTCTCACTCCGTGTTCATGATCGAAATATCTGACTATGCTCGCTGACTTCAATGAATGATGGACAGAATGAGAAATTTCAGAACCAGAAGCAGCCCGATTTGCGAATAGGTAATCGCTCTCGTCGCAGTCAGGAAACTGCTCGCGTAAAAGCTGTAAAACCCGCTGGTCAGGACACGTTGCTGTTTCGTTCAGTAAACGCCACCAGGAAAAAAACTGAATTAAACCTCTAAAAGGCGCACTTACGAGTCCATACTTACCGAGCATCCTCTAGGCGAGGTTTCCATTTTTGACAAAATTGAGGGAACAAGTTTTTTATGATATTAGAGCTGTTTCCATTTTCACGGACTGACTTTGCCAAATATTGGTACGAAGCTTGCTGGAGGATGAACCTGCGACTCAACTGAACCAAAACGCCTTTCGAAGCTTTGATAAACCTGAAAATATAAGCTATTCAGAGCCAAAGATTTGAACATAAAACAAACATATACCTTGCAAAATGGCCATTGAAGCCTTCAAACGAAAATGTGCTCATCGACCACAATGGACCAAATCGTTTTACTTGAGCAGGCAAATGTCCAGCAGCGTGAGAGTTGAATGTTTGTGACGTCTCGTGGCATAATTCAGGAATCAGAGCTTGCCAAGTATTGATAAACTTCTGTGCACGTTCCACGTCATAGTCCGAAACCTCAGGCTGCGAGAGCAATCTAAAAAGGATGAAATAAAATGAAGTTTGAAAATTTTGGCGTCACCACAAAAAAGTTAAGCAAAATAAATGTGACTCACCTAATTGCATCCACATAAATTGCAAGCCAATGCCAGTAATCTTGTATGGACTGCATATATGGCGCTGTTATGGGAAGAATGGCGTACATCAATAAATTCTTGATTTCTGACGCCTTGTAACTGCCAAGAGCACGAACGCTTGGAATCTTGCGATCAAAAAAATGTGGATATCGAATATTTCCAATATGATCATCCAGAAGTGCCAATAGCGATGGGGAGAATAAGGAAGTCCATTTTCCAGCCTGGCCTAAACCAATCAATTTTCAAAATTAAAATACTTGACAAGTGAGTCCAAAAACTTACTGGTAGAGAACCGAGTGAAAAGAAGCTGCGCATTGCCGCGATAGACCAAATGCATAGAGTCGAAAATGTTTACCAAAGCCGGGTTGCAAATCGAAGCTAAAGGGCTGATTCTTGTAACGCCAAAAAAATCATCATTTCTATTTAAACAGCTGAGGCGCTTCCACGCATCTTCAAAAAATACCGCATTTTTCGCTGCTGGCTCTGGATCTATGTAGTTTTGGCCACAAGCATAACGCGCCTTGCCTCTCCCCTGGATGAAGACACTATATGCATCCATTGTTTCCTAGAAGTTAAATCGACCCACTTGTGTGTGTGTAGAGTACAAATACAGGCATAAAGGCTTACCATTAAATTGTTTATGGCCCCAAATAGACGCTTGCGCTGGAAGATCAAGTATCGTCGCCAAAATACGAACACATATTCGATATTGCTGTCCATCAATCTCTAATTCGAACCCTCTTTTTAGATTCTTCAGTTCTGCGATTATCTTCTGAAGAAATGCGGTCCACTGCGGCTTCGATTTTTTTCCACGGCCAACCCAAAATCCTAGAACCACTACATTTTCGATCGAGACCCGAACAGTTGGCGGCAGTTCAGCAATTATTGCTGTGCACGGCCAAAAACTGCTTTGACCACACTTGAACGCTTGCGCACCATCAGAGGATACAATCAAACTGATGGATAGCGTGTTTCCATCTGGGTTTTTGCCCAACTCGGCGTATGCTGGTGTGGACGGAATGTCACCTGCTTTACCAGGATGGTTGAAATTCGACGCCAGGAATCGGATAATGTCTGTAATATGCGCACGGGCGATTGCTTCAATTTGATGCTTTATGTCGATTCGTACAAAGCCACTGGCATGTTGCTGTTTGTTGAACAAAGGACATTTTGCATTTTTGCACTTGGCAAACAGTTTTTTCAAACTTCCATCGCACAACTTGCTGCTGCAAAGATAAGTAATATTTTGGCAAATATTTTGATTGCTGCTGCGAACAAATCGCTTGATCACCGCCGAATAACTGGATGGCGCGACATTAATCCTTGGCAGACATTCAAGCAAAAACCTGTAAATAATGTCCATAGCTGTATCGGGCAGCTTGTAATAACTTTGAATAGCAATTAATATCGCATTGAAGTCATCGATGGTCAGGTTGCACGTCTCCCCTGATCTAATCCATCGCCACAGTTTCTCTTCATGTTCTTCTTTCCCATCCATGGCGCCGCAATCTATCAAATTAAGCTCGTACTCCCCTTAAACCTCGTCCTCGTCCTCGTCTTCGTCTTCTTCGATACTAGCCAAAGAGTTTTCCTCGATGCTGAGACAATTCTCATCGAAACTTTCATGCTGACTATGATCCATACCACCACATCAATCATTAGCGCCATCGGGGTTCACAAAAGGCAAGGCAGACGATGTAGAAACAGCAGCTTCTGTTGGAGTTGAAGCGCGAACTAATGGTGAAGACACTCCACAAATCGAGTCATCTGAATCGAAATTTTCATAATCGTAGGCGGCTGATGTCTCTTCGATTCTTCTAATCTTGGCCAAAAGGACAGACGACCGCGGCATGACTTGGTAAAAAAAGACACCAATTTTGAAGACCCGAGTATTCGAAATTTATAAGACACGAATCAGACCAAACACGGAACGGAACGAAACTGACCTGTTTTAGGTTTAGAGGTACTGTAACTGCACCCAGTCGGGAGATTTTGTTATGGGTAGCACTAAAAGCCGCCCCCGCCGCCCCGCCGCCGCCGCCATTTACTAAAAGCCGCCGCCGCGCACACCCGCCGCCTTGACTCGCAGGTACTATAACCACGTGCGTGAACCGGCGGCAAAATCAGCCCCCTTAAAAAAATCCATATCTCACGAAATTATATACCTGAAGCATGATCTGATTCTACCGACAGTTTAGAATAGCAAGGTGAACGTATTCCCATATTTATTTTCCGCAATTGAACATTTAACTATATTTTCAACTATCAGGAATAGCAAACCAAAAGACGAAAAACTACACTTAAAATTTTCAACATACTTGTCAAGTCGATCATCATCACAAACATCAACAAAAACTCTATTCAAGCATCCAAAAGGTACATGGCCTTGCTGAGTACTAATTTACTCCCCAATCTTTCCAGTTCGACTTTTAATCATTTGTAAATGTACTCGCATAAGCTGAAATCGATGAGTACATTTGCAGTTTCGATACACGTCTAGCAAGGTCAGCCTCGCTGTTGCCTCTTTATCGCTACTGCTTTCAGCATCCGAATTGTCGTCTCCTCGAACGATGACTGAGCCAATAACTTCTGCTTCCTCTGGCAAGACATGATGCGATGGACCAGAGTGTATCTAGCCTACGCCGGTATAAATGCATAATCCCGATGCCTTAATGTCGGGATTCCGATTGATTCCTAGTCGCCATCCGCGAAAACTTTTATCCACAAACTTGCAAAAATTAGTCAAATCAGTCAACTATTAAATGTTTTACCCACAAAAAAGTAGTCCGCAGCATGGCACAAAATAGAGATAATGATCGCTCGTGCTGTATACATACATCTTTGGCCGTGCAGTTATGCTCACTGCAAACCTACGTGGCAAAAATTTGTATTCAGAACGCTTTACAATTGGCATACCCAAATATAGTGAATCATGTGTACAGGACATTCCCTGGCCAGTTAAAGTTTAAGTGTTTCAAATAAAATACAGTGTACTCCAGCACGTCAGCCCAATGTTCTCCAAACGGAAGACTGAACAAGATTGGCAAGTCTGGGTAAGGACCCAGACGGGCTCGGCCGTAGCCAACCTCCGCCATAGACTCGGGCGAAGGCTATGGACAGGAGGGGAGCATGCGAGCTACCTAGCTGGTTGAACAAGGGGCGTGTCCACAGAGTCTTTCTGAAATTCTTGAGGCAATGTCAATGTCAAAATTAGTCATTTTTGCCCCGTCAAAGTCGAAATCAAAATTAAAAAAATTTTGAGCCCCCTCAAAGTCAATGTCTAAGTCAAAAGTTTTCTTGGACCCATTTCAAAGTCAAATTGAAAAACCGGCGTCATTTGCTACACTACCCACAACCCCTCGCCTATGAAGCTACACGGTAGTTATCAGGTAAGATTACGAAAAAATCCGGCCAAAAACCTTGACTTTTGATTGACCCTTGGAAGTCGTTACCGCATGCTCCCCATCACTGTGCCACTGTGCAAACAGCCGCGGGCACGTCGCAAGCCGCTTCCCACACTTTAGAAATACACCTCCTGTCCTATATGCGGTTCTGTGGGACTTCTGAAAATGTGACAGAACTTTTCTTATAGTGCTTTTTTGCTCTTCAAGAAGGGCTATGTTTGTTGTCGATATTAGCCTGCGATTAGATTCGAAAGATCGAGAAATAAAAACCCAGCTGGAGATTCCGGCGGGTTTTTCATTTTTTACCCTGAGATGTTCAAAGGCAAGTATGTAACATACCTATATTTCCTAAAAGCGGGTACCGAGGAGCACATATGGCGAAATTTTAAGGGGGGGGGGTCCGATTTTCTGTTTCGAGTTATTCGCTCAAATATGTGGGGGAAATTTTGAATTGTGATTTTTGAATTTTGACTTCGGGTGAGAATATCTCACGAACGGTGTGACTAAATGCAAATTTTTAAAAAAAAATTCGATAGCTCATCATCTTGTGATCATTTTGGTATGTCTTGGATTATTCCAAGACCAGAGATTGAGGAGATACGGGCGATATCGCGATAGCATTAGGTTTTTACGTGTATTTCCATTTGGAGGGTGTGAAAATCATTTTTGACTTTTGCGTCATCATACCCTCATGGGGTACGTTCTACTAACAAGTGGGAGCGAAAAAAATCATGGTGCCAAAAT
This sequence comes from Mesodorylaimus sp. YZB2_4, assembly GCA_030248295.1. Classification (NCBI taxonomy): domain Eukaryota; kingdom Metazoa; phylum Nematoda; class Enoplea; order Dorylaimida; family Dorylaimidae; genus Mesodorylaimus; species Mesodorylaimus sp. YZB2_4. Next base: position 17,083 of record JASANH010000180.1, read on the forward strand.
TTTTACTTGCTAAGGTCTCGGTCGGCCCGTACAGAAACCATGTCTTAAGTATTTAGCCATGACGACCACTTTACACCCGCTAAACAGGTGACGCGGGACACTTCACATTCACACAAGATGGCGCCAATTCAAACTTGTCACACGTCTCTTCACCCCCTCTATCCGCTTTTTCTGTCCATAGCGCTGGCGATAAGAGTCATCGCGTTAGGGGCCCGAGGTCAGTCATAAATCACCAAGTGTTCATTTACTTAGAGTCTTGTCTGACAATGTCCCGATTTCATATTTATAAACCCTTGCGAGCGACCATCATTTTCATAGTTTGTCTCTGTAGTGACAATACAAAACTACCGACCTACTTCGTATGCGCTTTTAGAAAAATCGAAACTAAGCAACTACGTTACCATCGTCTTTGTATTCTATTGACCATTATAAATTAGGAATTTGCATCACAATAGCTGTACTAGGTAATTGGCGGGGAAATTAATTCAAAGCGATCTTTCTCCGAGTTACGCCGACTGATGGCATACACTTAGTTGTCAAGGGGACTTTCAGTGACAGCCTCCATTATCATTATCCAGAACCATTAATTGGACCCCCTGTTACCGTTCTATTTTATATTTCCAGACAACTTCGACATCTGGCACATTCGTGGTCTTGTTTCAACGCTGCGAGTCATGACTTTACGAAACGCGTTCCTACTTTTTGCTATTGGCTTGCAAATTATGAAGCTACATGGTAAATACATGATTTATATATTCTGCCCGATCTCTCCCCACCACCCCAGGACGATAACTGTTCGCTCTCACAAAAGTCCATTTTAGGCCAGCAGTGTTACTACACCAGCGCACAATTCGAAGATGTGTGCACCAAACACCCCTACGATGGGTTCACCAATGGGGGACGATGCTTTTTCTGTGGCCGGTGGTCAAAACAAAACCAAAGCTGATTAGACGAATGGGTTCGACTTTTGTACCAGATATAATGCTACTCTGGCTCAAATACACTCGACAAATGAATTTAATGCCATATCTGATTATATGGTAAGATATATAGCATTGTGTTAATAAGCAGCTAATACTTTTCCGAGCAGATGAAAAAGTTTGGACCCGCTCATACCAACGATGGCCCGTTGCACGCACTGGCGCGTGACCCCAAGGCTACTTCCGCAACAACGGGCGGTGATGCGATCGATATGAATTTGACCCGATGGTGTGAGAATAGGCGACCAAATCCAATGCTTACTGCGGCCAACACATGGGTTCGAACCCGCAGAGGGGACAATAGCTTCGATGGTACATCAATGTGCTACAACTTGTACCAAAACTTCACAATCGTGACCGACGGAAGATGTTTAGTGCCACAGCTGATAATGTGCACTTTTTACAGTAAAACTCAATTCAGTTTCGATCTGAGATGATGTGTTTTAAGATCTGATGTGTGATACTCTGGGTGCTCTTTTCCTGGGAATAAGCTCGATGTTCCTATATGTACTGTTTGTGTGCACATGGTATGCACATACGTATATATATATGCGTACATGGTATACTGTAGGTCATGGCCGAATCAGATGAGGGTTTGTCAGATCGGATCAGATAAGTTTCGAATCAGATAATGTGAAATAGGAACATGTGATTTTTTGAACTGTAATCAGCTAGAACATGTCATAAAGTTAGGACGATAAAATCGCAGTGATGTAGGATAGGACTTGGGTTTCCCTAATATCTTGGACATGTCCTAGCTGATTGTGAAACCGGCCCATGGTCGTAAATTGTAGGCATATAGCAGCTGTAAGCCATTGGTGAAGCCATAAAATTTAACATATTTACAAACTCAATCAGCTGCATTAGACAAGCCCAGCAGAGTGTTGACCCTCACTGATGATTGCCAAGAACGAAAACTTGCCAAAAAAGTCATAACCTAAATAAAAACAATTTTTAGACCAGATTCAAAATTTCACATTTATTCCAAGAATATGCATGGACGAGACGGTGATCGCGAGCTATTCACCTTCGACATCCACGAACGACTGCGCGACACATTGTTCAGACCACATGTGGTGTCGGGGATACAACTGGTATCAAAGTGCACAAAAATGTGATCTCTTCTCCTGGTATTACAAAGATACGACCTGCAGAATTTTGCTGGATGTCCCCGACTGTTATCACTTCAGTTATTTACCATAGGTTAGAATCAGCAAAGTGTTGAATAGTCAGCTGATCCAAGTGCAATCACCTTTTTTTTTAATTCCGCACCAAAAGTTTGCTGTCATACTACGCATGAGTACTTCGAAGTAATATAAGGTATAGCTCGCATATATCACCTAGATGTGATATTTAGGTCTTCTATCGAGTGAATTCTGTTTGTTCTTGCACTAAAGGTACATTCTTGCAATAAAAGCCAATAAGCTTCTGCTTTACAACTCTTTATCAGCGGAGACAATAACATTGACAAAATAACAGCTAAAAGAGCAGAATGCAATCTTTTGTTAGCAAAGTAATTTCTTATACCCCGCACTCAAATTTCTTGTCAGCTGGAACTGATAATGTCTCCTTTTGCAAACTTGGCTTGAATGCCCCATATTTGCTCTACAAGGGCTGGAAGTTGCCGTGCAGCCAGAGAAAATTTGAATTCTAATAAATTTTTTCTCATGAATAAACAAGTTTCCGAGCGTTGCCAAATTCAATTTCAGTTCCATGAGATGGAATTGAACCCAGCAGATGATTTTTTTAGGTAATCCAACGAATTATTGTTTGGGGAAAGTTTGTCCCCCATATTTCGTCCCCACAGTTTGTCCTCGAGTGTAGAAAGCGAATATCTTAGCGCACATTTCGATGGTTTTCGAAGGACCCAGAGTGTTTTGCGGAAGGGTCGACTAAAAATTCGATTATGCAGCGCTCTTCAGCTTTCTGTTTGTGAAATTATAAAAGTTTAGAAAAAAAACTAGAAAATAAAATCGTCCCACCAGTTATATTGATCTTTGGCCTTCACGACTTTGAGTCTTTTCTTCTCAGGGTCCAAGTCGTAGAAACGCACCATAAGAGACAAGAATTGGGAGAGAGCCAAAAACTCAGTCAAAATCGAAGACAAAGATAATAACTGCTACAAAGCGAGATGAAGAACAAATCAATTAGCCCTGCATCAATTATGCTGGCACTTGGCTCTTTTCCAAAACGATTTTGCTCTCCGCCCTGGTTTCCACGTTGTTCGGACTTTTTCATCGTCTTTCCTTTTCCTATCTTTTTCAACGCCACCCAGTGCCATAGAGGAAGAGAGGACCCTATTCACTAGCGAATATCTTTACGCTTGAGGAGACTGCAATGAAATTTACAGTGTTCCTTTTCATGCAAATGCATCTTCTGGAATGTGTCAAAGGTGAGTTATGTAAAAAAGCATTGAAAAGTTTCATTAACTTTTTTCTCTTTTCTATCCAGGTCAGCAATGTTTCAGCGCCCAAAATGATTTTGCCACAGCGGTTTTATTATTAGGAATCGTTGTTTTTTCAAAGCAGAAGGAGCGCAAATGACTACAGTCACTTGGAATGATGCATGGGCACTATGCGCAAAATATAATGCGACTTTGGCTTATATTCACACCACAAATGAATTGAATGCCGTCACAGCGTTAAAGTACGTACTGCATTTATCATGATTTTCTTAGCGTTCCGGCGGTTTTGGTGCAGCCAGCCTTTCTGCAACTTGTCCACCATTTTTCTGGTTTTAAAGGGAGAAGCTACATATGCGGGAGCGCCCCAGATTCCTCGTCCCACATCAGTCCATGTGGTAGCAGATGGATCCCATCTGGAAGCCTGATTTTCCCACATGGGATTCATGCGGCTAGCTTTCCCACGCGGGTACCGCGTGGGTCGGTGTGGGCTGTTAGTGATTCCACGTGGGTTTGTTTGTCAACCACGTGGATGCACGCCATGCGGTTTCCACGTGATGTCCACGTCGTGTTGCGTGTGTTCCATGTGGTAAGCATGAACTGGCCAGAAGTTTACTACCATTTCTTCTCTTCGTGATGCTTGAAAATCATAGATAATAAGCAACATCAGAAAGCTTTATTCAAAGATCATCTTAATCATGCTCGAAAGGCAAAATGTCGGTGACAGTACAAGTACCAAAACACTCGATCAAACGAAGTCTGCGCAGACTTCGTTACACTGCCTTTACGGACATTCAAGCAGGGACCACTCTGGTCAGCAACTGGAACAAAGGCGAACTAGGCATAAAAGGGGAAAGGAATCAGCGTAAAGTCACAGATCGACAATGCTTCTCCTGTAATGTGGCTGTAATGGGCTGTAATGTGAGAGTTGAAACCATCCCGACACTGGTGTAGCGTCTGGTGAATTCAGGTTCACTTCCCTCGTGCTCCTCTGAGAGCGTTCAGTCAACGTTTTTTGGTCTTCTCGAAGCGCTATTCCATCGCTGTGCTGAATCTGGGTCTGTGCACATCGCTTGTCCATACCATCTCTGTCGCCATTCCATCATCTTATCATTCCAGTACAATAGTGCATAGTCTATCCTTGTCGCAATGCCTATCCTGGCACTTATTCCCTCAGTGCGCAGCCCCTGGCTGGTGTTTGTTGGTTGTGCCCACATTATCATCCGTTTTCGCTTTTATGATTTAGATTCAAGCATTCGGACCAGCTGCAGGTCCATCGGGACCATTGCTTGGATTATTGGGAGATCCAGCAGCAACAAGCGCAACGTCTGGTGGTTTCGCAATCGATATGGATTTGTCTCGTTGGTGTGATCCAGGCGGGACATCAAATCCAACGCTGGCAGTAAGAAACACATGAGTTCGAACCCGCCGTTCAGACGACGCTTTCGCAGTTGATAATCTTGGCACAAATTTGTACAAGACTTTTAAAAATTTGTCCGATGCCAATTGTTCAGCCTCGCAATTATCATTATGCACAAGCTACAGTTGGCAGATTTTTTTTGCATAGCTTTTTTTTCTACTACAAAATTACAGGCAAAAAGTTTTATAGTTTTATGAATCCAATTTTTTTATGGTTGTAGCCCATGTTCCGTTTTGTTACTACGGATTTGCAATTCGAGATGTTCTGAGCATATATTTCAGTTACTAGCATCGGCAGCGTACACGAACTGTAGGATCTTCAAATGTTGGAAAAAGAAAAATTCTGAGTAAATGATGTCAATTTTTTAGATCAGATTCAAAGATTCGCCATGGTTCCAAATACGCGCATGATGGAAAAAGTGATTGAAACATTTTCGCCATCAGTTTCGACTAAATATTGCGCTACAAGCTGCCCTACTCGAATTCAGTGTCGTGGGTTCAACTGGTATCAGAGGGGCAAAAATGTGATTTATTCTCGTGGTATAACGCTGATTCGACCAGCTTGGCGTCTGCTGTCCCAGAATGTTACCACTACGCCTATATGCCATGAAAAGTTCTCGAGAAATACGCTTAGCATTTTATCAAGAATATGAGACTGGTATGCAAAACCTGTTTCCATTTAACAGAAAAAAATTTTATCAGTTTGGTCTGGTCGTTTACGAGATAAGAAGATATTATATCTTTTTCCGGTGTCTGTAAAAGACGATGTTTTTGTTTAAAATGATAAATATAGTTTATGAGAGAATTTTTTAGACAGCGACAAAAAGACAATTTCACTAGGAAAAATAGTTGAAAAGTGCACAGCGTAGTTAATGTTTTATGAGCGCTACAGCAAATTAGTGTAAAAATGAGCTCAAGGCCAAGGTCAGAATTCTGTCAAAACCCCGGTTGACCGACCCTTGGTCAAAGTCAGGGTCAAGGTCAGAAAATTTTTCAAGGGTCTGGTCAAGGTCAGGGTCAGGTCTGAATTTCTTGTACCAAGTCAGAGTATTCTAACAGCGGAAGAACAAAAATTTAGTGAGATGTTGGTGAAAACATTTCAAGCTCCTGCCTTCCTGAGTAGAAATCTGGGGGGGTGGCAGTTTTACAGTTCTGAATCCCAAGGCATGTCCTAAGCTATTTCACAATCAGCTTGGTATCCCAGACAAGGACACCAGGCAGTCATACAGTAAGTTTAGGGCGACCCCGATCATGTCCTAAGACACTTCCTGGTGTCTTTATTTCCCAGCAGCGCTGTCAGGCGCAGGGCCATTTCCCCTGATCTACGGCAATTTTGAGCTGATCCTTCGAGAGCAACTTTTTGGACGTCTTGAGATTGTGCCATTTTGCGTTAGCTCTCTCGAGCCGTAAAAATGGTTCTTTTTCAGCTGATCTAAAATTCTGTTGACCCTTTTAAACCATTGAGGCCAAAAAGGGACGACAGAATGCCATTATCATCATTTTACTCCTTCTTTACCCAAGCAGATACATGCACTCGACAGGGGAGGGGGGACACAGTATAATTAAAACTTGTACGCGTGATAGAGTCACTAGCGAGCACGATCTCATGAGAAAGAATTCCGTAAAACAGTCGCACGAAACACAAAACTTCGTCGACTGAAAATAATGATTTGGGAAAAACAATTGTGACGGTTCGCGCAGTCTGCTGACATGACGGTCAGATTTTGTGCATAAAACGAGGATTCCCAAATGATAAAACCCATGTTGAAGCTTATAAAATAAACCCAATTTGGCACGTTTACAGAGCTCATATAATGTGCACCAGCCTGCCTTTGCCAGGGCGTCCTCGTAACATACTAAAATTATTCAGATACAATCGCACAGCAAACTTGGACCAGAAAGCTGGAAGTATAGTTCGATGCGATGCGTCAAATAAGCTTGCGATGCGACGTTTTAGGCACCTTTTTACATTGTCAGTTGACCTAAAAGTGTCGCACCGCACGCTTATTTGACGCATCGCATCGAACTATACTTCGGGCTTAATAGGTGCATAGCTTACACGTACAGTATTTATTTTCCACGTTAAATTTTGTTGTCTGCAAAAATGTCTTACGTTAACCTTTCTAATTATGAAACAAGATGAGACCTGTCTTACGACGTGCCTAAATCTATTAATAAGGCACCATTAGAACAGCTATTGTAAAGCGTCCTAAATTGGTGTCTCAGCGTTGTCCCAAGTTGCTGTCTAAAAGTGCCCTCAATTCGTACTGGAAAAAATTAGGATCGCATTGTGAAACTGGCCCCTGCTGCTTGTGAGTCTCGTGCCATTGCAATTATCTTACTCGTCCCCTACCAGCCCAGCTGCATAGACTGCGTGCCAGCCTAGTGAGTGCTTGCAAATGCCATGCATCCATGGCCTAGCCTTTTCGAATTTGCGACGTCTTTCGTGAAGCAAACAGGAGGCTTTCGCGGCCCTCGCTTTCCATTCTGCCGCTGTGATAAGGTTTTTTTCACTTAGAAATGTGAGTCCGGGGCTTCTGCAGACAACATGGTAGGGTCGAGAGCGATGAGAAACAGTGGCAGTTAGTTAGTTGACCACGTGACGACTAAATCCGCCGAACGGAAACGATGAGCCGGACTTTGAGTCCAGGAGCTCTTAAAGTGCAGTGCAGCCATAGTTATAGTGCAATAGTGCAAGTCATGAAGTAGACATCTGCTCACATCAAAACTACGCTCCATTAAAACGACGACCTTACTATACCAGGTACACTGGCCCAATTACAGGGATATTTTCAACCTATAACACATAAGATCAAGCGCTCATATAAATTGCATGCGGTTTTTCCTTTCTCTCCGATTTGTAATTTTATAAATTAGGTGGCAGAAAAACTGCATCGCCCATAGTGGTCTGTCTAACGAATTAAAGGGGCAGTGTCTGTAAAAATCGACTTTGAATCGACCAACCTTGAAAAATGACCCCCCCCCCATTAATTATTGCATATCTCGGATGCCAGGGGAACACGAACACGATCATCATTCACGGCCGGGTCAATATTCATGAAACAGGGCCCGCTCAAACAGTTTCGGATGCGGCTCAATAGAAAAAGCACATTTTTCTCTACAAACCTTTGATACTTTGAGGAAAGCAGCCTTTGTAATTAAATAACAAACAAAATTGGATCAAACACAAAAGCTCATTCAAGAATTTTGACCAAAATTTATCTCATTCACCTATGTGCGCAAAAAAGCACTTAATGTTACAGTGAAACTTGTAATAAAAAAGAGGCTTTCAAATCAGACCATCCGCGTAAAAAATAAGTTGATCGGAGATCGTCACAAAAACCACCTAATCGGCGCGCAAAATTCAAGTTTCCCGCACTTTTTCTTTGGTCGTCTGCTGTGAGCGTTTCTTTTAGGGGATGATACCGTAAGAATCGAGTGTGCACAAAAAAGCATTGTCGCGCCACTATCACCACTCATGGGTGCACCGAATCCGCACGCAAATAATTCCACTTGGCAACCTTTGTTTCACATTGGTTGAACCTTGCAGATAGCCTTACAGAAAACCTTAAAGCAACAGGGCACTACCTGAAGGTTGCTTCTTCTTGGCCACGCGCTCACGATCAGACTTCCACTCGCCCATGCATCAAATTGCTGCTAAGCAATGCCTGTGTACCGGTGCAAGTGAAACAGAGACAATTACTGCTGGGTAGCTGGCTGATGATCGATCGAGTTGACATGGAGTTGTGAGTCCTTTTTTTGTAACGGCATCTTGTCATAACTCGAGCGGTGCCGAGTATGTAAAGTGCGAACAGTCGTAGAACACTTTCCACTATCTGCGTCTGATCAGCGTTTCTCTCCGAACTGCTGCATTCAGTTTAAGCCATCGTCCATAAAATGAATTTCTATTTGCTGGCTCTAGCATGCTATCGTACTCCATTTTTCACAGGTACTTTGTTTGGTTATCAGGATCTTCTTGGGAAGTCACTTTTGTGGTGCAGAAAAAAAGCTGTCAAAGGCCTTTTTATGCCACAGTTTGTTTGGCAGTGCTGGAAACCAGTCGGCCTGAGTTAAATTTCGACCGTCAAAAAAGAACTCGCTGAACGCCAGAGCGCTGGTGATGGCAGGTGCGGTGGCACAGCGGTTTTGTAAGGGTGTGGCTATTCGAATTTGGTTTGCCCCCCTCTCTTTTTCGATCTGGTGACCCAGACGGCCTTGCCGGTGAGTCAGACACTTCCTTCCTGCCCGTCTCTAGTTAGCCACGCCTTGCGTGCTTATGATTGGTTGCTTTGCCATTTGATGTATCTATGCGCCAGTGCTTTGTGGTCTGTCGAGATTTCGTCAGTCAGTCTGTATTGTGTGTTTGTCCCGTGCGGTTGTAGAATAAAAGGTCTCGTTGACTCGTTTACGTTTGCTATCGTACGGCACCTAGCTCGACTCGCTAGGTTACCACATTGGTTCCCATGCCCGATCGAACCCAGAAGTTCGGTTGGTGAATTATTTTACGTATTTCGTCCGTTTATTTCGTTCGATTTTGATTTCGATATTGACCCAGACCCTGTCTGTCCCGATTATTCCGATTTTGACCGATTTTCGAATCGTACTGTATTCAGTCGACGACCAAATGGCAACGTCGACCCCGCCCAATCCCGGCCCGCCTAATCAGGGTTCGGTGATTCAGATCGATCAGCCCAGCGGCCAGCAATCATCTGGCCTGGCCAGTGACCCGCCTATTGGTACGTCACCAGGGGTGGCAACCAGCAACACCCCGCCACGAATCCCATGGCTGGTGCCGCCCGTGTTGGATCCGCACAGTAACCGATCAACGACAGAGTCGGACCTGGTCCGCCAACGAGCTCGAGAATTGCAAGAATACGAGAACCGAGTAGACGAACGAGCCCGTCAAGTTCAACGCGATCAAGCCCGTCTCGATGCCGAGCGACAGCAATGGCGTGCCCAAACGACGGCCCAGTCCCGAACCGATTCGTTAACGACCACGGCCACGACGGCTGTGCACGTAAGTACCGCTGATTCAGGGGGTGCGTCTAAGGGTCCCGGTCCCACCCCCCCTGCGCCCGTTTCCGAAGAACGATGGTTCACGTGGATCGAATTGATGGCTATCAACGATCCCGTCTTTTGGCAACAAATGCTCTCGGCTTTGGCCCCACGTGCTGCACGTGAACCCGACGAATTATCCGATTTTATGGCCCTGCGGCAGGCTGCCCGAGTCGCTGCTGCAGCGCACGCCCAGCTTGAGGCATCCGTGGCTTTTGGTCCGACGTCTGGTCTAATGCAATTCTGGATCCATGAAGCTCGTCAGTCAAATTCTCGCTGCCCCGACGATGCCGTCTACTACGTCCCCCTGCCTATTCGTATCCGATACCTGCACCCGCAGACCCGTCAGCCGCTTCAGCGCGATTTGGTCACGAATCGATACATTTTGCCTGATTCTGCGCCACCCCAGACCTTGTCTGTTCCCCCGCAGCATCGACCCCCGCCACCCGTGGATCAGCAACAGTTCGGAGCCCAGGGCCCGTATGGTTACACCGATCAGCAGGCCTATGATTTGGCCCAGCAATACGACCAAGTGATGGAAGAATATGATGGCTACGACCCCCCACCCGCCAACACCCAGGGAAATGGTCACCCGGCACCGCCAGTCAACCCGTCGCAGCCCATGGCAAAATTGGCTTCTGAAGTGACAGCAGCGATGTCTGAAATGTTCCAACAGATTAAATCGCTGCGAGACAATGTGGTGGCATTGTCTAAACCGAACCCACCTCAACCAGCCCGCGGCAAGGCCCAATCTGTACTGGCCTTGCCAGAAGCGACGGCCTACGACCATGCTACCGACCAATCAGACGGCGAAGCGGCTGCGCCCCGTGATTATGAAGTGCGTAAACGTCGTGAAGCGAACAATAAGACGGCTCCGCCCCCTGGGCGCTTGCGGCGAACCGAATCCAACGCCGAAATTCGAATGTCAAAATTGCAGCTTGCGCTCGACAAGGGCAAGGTCCCTAGATTGATGATCACGTCGTATACTGGTGGCCCTGACTCGCCTCCCCTCGACGAATGGCTCCACGAGTACTATACGAAAATGCGGGTCTATGGTTATGTCACAGACGACGAGCTGCTTCAGCTTTTGCCGATGTACTTGAGCGATGCAGCCACGCAATGGTTCGCTGATTATGTGGCCCAAGCTCCAGAAGGGGCTTCCGTCTCTTGGACGAAATTGAAAACCGATATGTGCGCCCATTTCCAGCTACGCGACGAATCCTATCTGATCACCCAGTTCCAGGAACTGAAACCTAACCCCGGCGAATCCTATCTTGATTTTGGAAACCGTTTGGAAAAGGCTGCCCGACGCGCCTATCCGGGGGCTTCCTCCGATTACCTGCGATGGCCCCTCATCGACGCCTTCAGGAAGCATGTGCCGTCTGAGTTGGCCAAGCTTATTCAAGATCTCCACATCGACGCTGCTCAGAAGACCACGTTCGAAGACATCAAACTGCGTGCTGCAAAGTGGCAGCTGCGAAATCCATCAGTTGCGACTATGAAGAAACCCGGGTCTGGCCCGTCTGCCGTTGCTGGAGCAGTCTCCGCCGAAGGGCACGAAGAAACGTCAAATTCTGCCGATGCGTATTATGTGAAGGCACCGCCCAATAACCCGCAATATTTCCGTAACTCTGGCAACCGACCATTTTCTGTCCCGCCTGGCCAGCGATCGTATTCCAAGCCCCAGGGGCGATACCAGGCCAATGCCCAATTGCAAATGCCCACGCCTGCTTATTGGACGCCTCAGCACGCTCAGGTCCTTGACCGTATCGCCACGCAAGCTGCTAGCGGCCCGGCCGCGTTTATTGGTATGCCCCGTGATCCTCACGCCTTGGTTGCACCTCGCCCTCAAAATCCGATGATCCCAGCGCCTGGCCTGGGTCCGTATACGGTGCCTATTACTGCCGGTGTCTCCCAACCGTCACGTCCGCCACGTCCACCTGCCGAAGGCTTGGGCATGCGACCATATCGTTCGCCGGATACTGGTCATGTCTACGATACTATTGCTCCCCTGCCGATCCCGTTGAACGCCGCTAACATGCAATGCCGCGAATGTCATCAGCTTGGACACATTGCCGCTCACTGCCCTGGGCGTCCCTTCTGCGGCATGTGTAATCGAACTCCCGGCCATGGTCGGCTGCGGTGCCCGAATTTGTATCAGTCCGACTTGGAAAGTGTCCGTCGCCTGCAGGCCCATGAACAGCACGTCAGTCAATACGGTCCTGGACCACATTATGATCCGCCTCAGGCCCCTGCCCCACCGCCCATGCAACAGCAGTCAGCGCCGACTGCCCAAGGTGCACATCCGACGCCAGCTCCGCCGTCTCAGCCAGCCCCGACGCCCTCAGCTCATGTTAGTTGTGTGGCTGCTCATTCTCGTCAATTGCCCGACTCTTTGCCGCCTGTGGCTACTAGGCAGCTGCGATCCTTGATCGAACCATTTGCCCCGCTGCCGCCTGATATTTTCGTCGTGCCCCCCCATGCTATTCCGTCAGACGCCGTTAAGCCTGGTTGGGTCTTTGATAGCGATGAGCATTCCCGTCGAGTTGCATTTCGACATATCAACGCCTTGCGTGTCACTGCTCTGGACATTCCAATTGTTCGCCCCCTACAACGTCGAGAATCACCCGAAATAATTATCGGTATTGATGGCCGCCGAGTGCAGGTCCTTATTGATTCTGGGGCGCAGGCATCTGTTATTTCGGATAAGCTATATTCAGAAATCCACCCGGATTGGGATGGAACCGTCGATCCGTGTCCTTTGACTTTCCGTTCTATTGACAACGATCAACCACGAATTATTGGCACCCGTCACGTCCATTTGACGTTTGGTTTGGTCACCGTGCTTCACGAAGTGGCTCTTCTTCACGATCCCAAGGGCCTCATTACTATGCTATTGGGTCAAGACATTAATAATCGGTACAAGCATACACTTTCTGAAAGTGCCCGAACTGTGCTGTACTGCGCTGGTGAACTGAAGGGTGTGCAAATCCCGTATGCGTCCAAGGACCCCGATTTGCCAGTGGGTAACGCGACTGTCGCGTATGGTTCAGCTGCGATTCCGCCCCGATCAAAAGTCAACGTCGATGTGGTGCTAAATGGCTTCCACGTCCAGGACCGTCCTGTGCTATATTTCGACCAAAGTCCGCATACTAGAAGTGGTTTGGAAGTGGTGATTCCTCGTGGACTATGGACTAAGGAACACCTGGGAACTACGTTCAAAGTGCCTGTATTCAATCTGTCCGACCAGCCGAAAGTTCTGTCAGGTGTCGTCCTGGACGCGTATGTCCCTGACCCATTCGTCTATCGCGCTGCCCAAGATACGTCAGCGTCTATGATTGCGTCCTTGCTACCTGGCCCGGCCAGAACGACTGATACTCCGCCTGTGGTAGTCAATGCCCTCGATTCGCACCCGTTGCTTGCTCAAAATCAGCAACAAGGGTCTGCTGCATCCCCGTCTATGGAAGCGCCTCTAATTGGAACGCCGGAGCATCTCCGAGGGGTCATGGAGAGAGTGGTTATCAACCCCAACTGTTCTGAACAGCATCAAGAAATGTTACGACAGGTTATTCGAAATAACGCCGATATCTTTGCCTATCACGACTCTCATCTGACGAAGACTAATCTGGTGCAGCACCGCATTGACACGGGTGACCACCCTCCTGTTCGACAGCCAGCTCGGCGGGTGGCCCCTCCTCTGATACCGAAAGTGCGCGAATGGCTCACGACTTATTTGGATGCTGGCATAATTGAGCCGTCTTATTCCGCCTATGCCTCGCCAGTCGTCATGGTTAAGAAGAAAGATGGAGGCATTCGATTCTGTATCGACTTTCGTGAAGTGAACAAACAGACGAAGCAAGACGTCTACCCCCTGCCTCAAATTCCCGACGTGCTGAATACGCTCAAGGGGTCCATGGTCTTTTCAACGCTCGACGCTGCTAGCGGGTACCACCAGATTCCTTTGGACCCCGATACTGCCGATCGAACGGCTTTCTGCACGCAATTTGGGTTCTACCAATTCACGGTCATGCCGTATGGTGTCATCAATGGCCCTGCCTGCTTTCAACGATTAATGGAAATGGTGCTCAACGGGCTGACTTGGAGCATCTGCATGGCTTATATCGACGATGTCATAGTCTTTAGCAAGTCTGTGGAAGAGCATTGTGAGCATCTCAACACGATTTTTCATCGATTTCGGCAAGCCAACTTGAAATTGCAAGCGAAGAAGTGTTCCTTTGGCCTTGCCGAGGTGCAGTATTTGGGACACGTGGTCAATCGGGAGGGAATTCAGCCATTGCCCTCCAAAATCGACGTTATTAAGAAATGGCCTGTGCCCCAAACGGTTAAGCAATTGCACGCCTTTCTCGGTCTGACCGGCTATTACCGAATTTTTATCCCAGCCTATTCCCGTATTGCTCGCCCCTTGTATGACCTGATGATGGATGGCCGCGCGCCTGGTGAGCGTGAGTACTGGGATGAGAAGCATCAGCGAGCATTTGATCATCTAAAACAAAAAATGACGACCCATCCTGTCTTGCGATACCCCGATTATGACCTGCCTTTCGTCGTCACGACTGATGCTAGTGGCCTGGCCCTAGGCGCCGTGTTGGAACAGTATGACCCGGCCAGGCCGGATGAGCGTTGGCCCATCGAATTTGCCTCTCGCAAGATGTCTGACGTCGAGCTGCGATACAGCGTGCCCGCCCAGGAAGCTCTGGCCATTGTGTGGGCTGTCACTAAATGGCATCATTATTTGGCAATGGTCCCGTTCACTGTTTACACCGATCACGCCCAGCTGGCTAAGTGGTTCACGCGCAAGATTCAAGAAGGGCCATTGGGCCAGCTTACGTTGAAGTTACAATCTTATTCGTTCACGGTGCAGTATCGACCTGGTCGTCTCAATGCGAATGCTGATATCTTGAGTCGAATCCCCCATCTCGATCTGCTCAACGATGCGTGGGATATGGCCGGAGTTGATGACTTGGAGCAGGAATTGACGAAGAACGAGTATCACCTGGGAGATGATGGAGAGGTCCTGGACCGAGCACCGCCTGACAACGATTTGCATCGCCCTGAAACCTTTATTCAAATCGTTCAAGTTGACCCATCCAGAGGGATCCCGATCCTTAGGAAAACCACCACCCCATCGGGCCATGCCCGCCATGTTACCTTTCAGCCTACAGTCTCTTGGACTGAAATTCCGAACGATTACCAATATCCGAACTCTAGTGATCAGTATATGGTCAATGGTCTATGGTCGCCGCTTCGGCGTGAACGGCATATTACTCAGTTGCGCTCAGTGGCCCGCAGGTTGCAATGCACGTTTGGCCCAGCTCTGGAACAACGCTATAAGATCGATACGGACCGCCCCCATCGGGTCCATCTCAAAGTACGCAAACCACTCGACTACCTCGCCTTGCGAGAACGATTCCCAGTCCAGTTGGATACGCCTGACAATTTGGAATACCTTGGCCTGGCCGAGCGTACTGCGTTGAAAACGGAATTGATACCCATGGACGACGAGGAACAACAACCCGCCCGTCAACCAGCCATGTCCCCGATCCCAGAATGCATCGACGATTCAGCTCACGATCAGGTCGTGCAATGGTTGGAGTCATCAGTCCCAGCGCCAGTGGAAGCATCGCCTAGTCAGTCATCAGACGAGCATGCTACAGTCACCAGCCCGCCCAAAGATCAAGTTAGCGAATCTGACGGCCTGGCCGTATATATTTCCGACGACGAAGAAGGACAAGTTGGTCAGTCGAGCCAGCCAGAGAGCCTCCTCTATATCAAATTATCCGAAAATGCCTTCGCCCCTGTTCGATCGTCTCCAGAAGCTGCTGGTTACGACTTGGCCAGTGCGTACTCGTATGTGGTCCCGCCTGGCGGTATGGCACTATGCAAAACCGATTTGAAACTGCGAATTCCCGCTCACTGCTATGGTCGAATCGCTCCACGATCGGGCCTGGCCTGTAAGTACATGATTTCAGTGGGAGCTGGTGTGATCGACCCCGATTATCGAGGCAATATTATGGTCTTATTGTTCAATCACGGCTCTGAGCCGTTTCACATCGCCAGTGGAGATCGAATCGCCCAATTAATTTTGGAACAGATCAAGACTCCGAAAATTCGATCTGCTGCAACTCTGCCCGACACGGTGCGTGGACAGAAAGGATTTGGTTCAACAGGTCTCGCCGCAATGTCAGTCATCCCGTTGCTTATCAATTCCGACCCTTGGTCGTCAAATGGCAAGATAGCGGCGAGCCCACAGTCTTCGAATGGCAAGATAGCCTCGGCTCCCTCGGCTGAAATCGATCGCGCCGATTTGTACTGCTGCTCTATTCTCCGTGGCCTGGCCACGCCCCCAGCAACCCCTGCCACGACTGAAACCGATTGGGTCCTCGCTGGTCACCAATACCGTACATTTGCGCTGGATGCGAGAGTGCAGTCGCCCATGATCCTCAACCCGATGTTAGCCACGGTAGCTGCCCACGATTTGGACACCGATACCGATTCTGCGTATGGATATGGGTCGTGGACGCCCAGGGCGTCAGATCTGCCGCCTTCGCTAGAAGATATTCTGCCAACACGTACTGCCCTGCGCGAAGAACAAAGGAAAGAACCAGCCTTGCTGGATATTATCAATGGCCTCAACGGAACAGTCCCTGAAGCAATAGACGCCCGTCGCACGATCACAGCTCAATTGGCTGATTACAAGCTCGATGAAGATGGCACGTTGCTACGTCGTAAACGGCTTCGTGCGCCTGCTCGTCTCGTCTACGTCCCAGTGGTTCCTCGTCGATATCGGAAAATTATTTTTATCAGTCACCACAATGCCCCGGACAAGACGACTGACCACCCAGCTGCTGGGCGAATGCTTACGGTTCTGCGTCCACTGTATTTTTGGGATACTATGACTTCGGATATCACCCGATGGTGCGCCGCATGCCTGGCATGTAAATTACGCAAGCCCGATTTGGTCAACAGACGCCCGCCTTTGACGCCGATTCCTGTGCCTGGCACGCCGTTTACCCATTGGGCAGTGGACTCGATGGGCCCCCTCAAAATCACGAAGAATGGCAATCGATACTTGGTTAATTTCATCGATTTATTCACCAAATTCCCGATCTTGGTCCCGGTGCCTGATCTGCGAGCTCGAACGGTAGCCAAAGTCTTCCTGGACCAAGTCTATCTCGCTCATCCCCAAGTTCAACAGCTTCTGTCCGATAATGGTCCCGAGTATCGAAATCGATTTTTGGCCCACATCTGCTCTGAGCTGCAAGTCCGAAAGATTTTTACGACTCCTTGGCACCCCCAAGGTAATGGCCAAGTGGAACGACTCAATCAAAGCATCGGCAATAGTATCGCTTTCAACCTGCAAGATGGCGATGACGAATGGGACACCATGGCTCCTTATACGGCATGTGCGCTGCGCCTTAGCCATTCGACCACCATTGGTATGTCCGCCTACGAAGCCGCGTACGGTATCACGCCACAGAAAGATATCGATCGATTATTGGGAACGCCTGTCGAGCCTGGCTCGCCATCCAAAAGTTCAAAGGAAGCCGCTCAGCTCTTGGCTGCACGTCGCCTGAAGTTCGAAGAAATCCGCCAACGATTGCGAGAAAGGTCCGAAAAAGCAAAGGCCAAGCAGAAAAATGAGTTCGATCGATCGAGAGCAGGCAAGTTCAGATTTGTTGTTGGGGATTATGTAGTTCGGAGAAACCACTCCAAGACCCGAACCAAGTGGGACCCCCGTTTCTTGGGCCCCTTTCGAATCGTCAAAATTCAAGATAAGGCGCCTGTTGCGTATTTGGTCCCGTGCCTTGCACCCGATACTGCGCCTGTGCCAGTCAACTTCGCCGAACTCGCAATTTTCCACCCTGAACTCACCGATGGCACGGAAAATGAAAACGAGCAGTGGGACATTTTGGACATTCCAATCGATGTTGCGCCCACTGATCAAAACGAAGTGGTCGAGCCAGTACAGGCCCGGCCTGATCAGCCTGTTCAACCCTCCCCGCACCGTCAGCATCCAACCTACGATCTGGACCAGGACACGATGTCCTCGGGGGATGAATCCGAAGCCGAAGTGGTCCCGACTGCGTCTGCCATGTCCAGGCCTGTGCCTGCTCAAGATTCCTCATCAACCGATTCAGACAACTCCTCTAGTGACGACACCGAATCACGAAATTGCGATTTGCCAAGTTCCATGATAGCGCCTACAGTAACCCACGGCCCTGCTGTGCGTAGTCCAGAAACCTCGAAAATGCCTCAATCGGTCAGGAAAGTCAAGTTGGGTAAACGAACAGTGAGTGCTGACCCTCTGAACGATGCACAGGCCATGCCTGGTCGAGTGGTTTGGGTGTTTTATTATCCTAGTGGACGTCACCCGTTGCCAGCCATGATTGTCGCCTCAGATTCAATGGATGCGGAGCTGCTCCGTTTGTCGAAGACCTGGGACTCGTCCAAGCGTATGGTCAAATTTTTCGAGGGTTCAAACCGTCTATTCGCCGCGCCCAAAACCAAAGTTTTCGATTATCAGCAATATCGATCAGTCTTCGCTAGCACGGCCAGGCCGTACAAGAAAGCAATCGAACTAGCCGATCAAGAATGTGCTCGCCAAGCCAATGTGCGAAGTGCCGACCCGAATTTGGACTCATCTGCCCCGTCCACGGCCACGGCCGACGTGGCCACTGATTAGAAGCTATCTGCCAATTATGGTCCAGACCTTGTCTGCCTCGATCCCCGACTCCTTGGTACAGGTCTTGCCCGATACCCGATTTTGGTTTTCCCGACTAGTGGCTCTACTCTTTTACCCGATTTTGGTCTCCCGATTTTAGTCATGACATGGGCTGCCCAGCTAATCTTTCCCGGATTTGGTCTTTTCTGAGTTCAAAGTTTATCTAATCTTTTTATCTAAATTCCGTATCTAAGTGTCCTTCCCCGCCCCCTCGTCGATTGCGTCTTTCTTACGGTAAGTCAAGTTTTATTCGTTTCTCCCCGTTCCCACGATTTCTTTTTCGGTACAGGATGTTTTGGCGTTGTTTTTTGGGATAGGCTCTGTGGGTTGTTATTTTCGTCCGCTGCGTCCTTTGTTTCGTCTGGCCTGCCGGGTGCGGCGGGCGCAGCTCGGCCCTTGTTTACAGGAAGTCAGTCTGGGTCACGTCTAGTTTTGTTCGCTTCGGGCTCGGCCAAGCCATGGAGTGAATAGCTGCGCTCGGCCTCGTACATTGCAAGGTACGAGTGCCCCGGTAGGCCTTGCCTTTTGCCGTCGTCGTTTAGGATTGGTCTGTTGGTATCGTTTCGCCGCCCCGAGCCGGCTGGGGTGGCCCCGCCTCTCGCTACGATTGGTTGTTGGCGCGCGCGGACTGACGCCGTATGGCTCGGTCTTGCGCAAGGCTCATTGTTTTTCGTCGCGCCCGCCGAGAGTGGCCTCTTTCTTTTTCTATCGTATATAAGTCAGTTCGGTATTTAGATCGATTATATAAGTCAGGTCGATTATCTAAGTCAGGTTGGTATATAAGTCAGGTTTTCGTTTTGGTTTTTCGTCGCGCGTCCTCTTTTTCCTCGTTTTTTCGTTTTTGTCCCCGTCTCGTCAGGCCTACGGTGCTAGTGCCTTCGTTCAGTTGGAGTTTCGTCCGTCTATCGCCGATTCCCACGTTTCGTTTCCATTTAGATTACCTCCCCTCCGTTTATTATTCAGTTTCCTTCGCCCCCCCCCGTTTTGGGTATTAGAATTTTTCTTTCCTTCCCTGTTTTCTCGACCATGGGCAGTAGCAGCCCATTTGGTGTTTTCTTTCGACTATGGTACGAGTTTGGGTTCTTTTTGCCCGGTTTTGGCCTTTGCCTCGAATTTGGAGCTCGTTTCAGCCCTTGGCTTATCTGTTTTGGTCACGGACCCGACCTCGTTTTGGGCACAGGCCCTCCCATCGGTCGGTGCTTCATCGGCATAGGATTTGGTTTTCGTCCCGAGTGACGATTGGTTATGAGTGTCAGGATTCTCGGTCGTTTTTTGGCCTAGCGGTGGCCCTGGTCCTAGCTAGTATAATGCTCATACTAATTGCCCTGATTTTCTAGAATAACGTTGTTTTCGAAAGTTTCGTTTAAAAAGTCGATTATTTGCGGTGAATATTTTCTAATCAAGTTAAAAAACGGTGATGGCTGGTTTGCCACCCAGTGGAAACGACCCCGTGCCGACCGAGGACCAGGCCTTGCCTGCTCGTACCAGTACGCCAGTGACGACGACATTCCGTCAGCAACTCGATCAACTGTGCGAGGCCGCCAAAGAGCAATTTCGTGAAACGTTAGCCGAACGGTTCTGGACCGCATTCGAAAATCAATCGCCGGCTGTGGCTACACCAGCTCAACGATCGCGTGTGCGTCAGCAGACCCAGAATCTGATCGATCATTTGTCCGCGCAAGCCGACTCAACTCCAGTCAATGAATTGGCCCGAGCCATCTTCGATAATGAGAACGAACGAATCGTCGCCCCTGTCCAATTGATGTGGCAGCGGGCCGAAGCAGAACCCATGGACACAGCCGCCAACGTCGAGCAAGTTCAGCCCAGGGCTGCTGATCCCGATCAAATGGAAACCGATCAATCAGAATCGCGTCACGAAGACGACACTATTATGGAAACCCAGCCGTCAGTCGACGATTTGCAAGTCATTGACGAGGCACTCAACGAAGAGTTCGAAGCCGAAGCTACAGGGCCTGGCCCGTTCGAACAATCCGTCACGATGTCCGGAGAGACCGCGGCGCTCGATCGTCACGCCTATGAACAGTACATGATGACGCCGGCTCGTGAGGAACACGCGTCCCGACATCGCCTTGCGATCAAGTTGAACGCTGCTATCGATCTGGCCCCGGACAAAGCCAGATATGAAACGATGGATGGCACGAAGCCGAATCAGAAAGAACGGTCGCTTGCCCATGACGCTGCTGCAGCGCATTACATCTCATCGCGATGCGGATGGAATGGCTTCCGTCCATTGGAATTCCCGTTGGTTCGTTTGCACGTCAACAATGGATTGCGGCAAATTGGATTGCACCCGACTCGTTCCAGGAACCTATCAATCAACTATGGTCGTACTCCGCCCGGGGCGGCTAGCTCAGAATGGGATGAAATTGTCGTTCAATTTGCGCACGGTGGTTTCTGTTCAATGGATATCGAGTGTTGGTCCATTCCTAAGCGCAAATTCGAAATCCGAGATCCGAAGGACCCAGCCTCGAAGGTGATCGCGGCCTTGCCCGATAACATTACGGTTAGTCACTTGATTATGATCGAAGAATGCGCCCCGCTCGTTGCGTTGATCAAGGATGCGGTGGATCCGAAACAGTTCCAGGCCTTGTCTGGTGTACCCGGAATCAAGCACCCCGCCAAGAGGGGACCGTTCGTTCGAGTGATCACGATGTTCAATCCCAAAGGCGAATATCTGATGATCGATGTTCTGCAGCAGAAAGGCATCCCGCCCAAGGTCCTGGACCTCATTCAAAACCCTCGATTCCCGAAATTGATTTTTCAAGGCGTTCACACTGAATTGCGTGCGTTGGGCAACACGACTGGACTCGAAGTACCCATTGATAATGCGCATTCGTGGGGAATAGTCGATATTTCGTTAGCCGAAACCCCGGTCAGGCCGGATGCCCCGTTAGCCACTCGTCAACGTGGATGGGTCTACAACAAATGGTTCGAAGCCGACCCCGCCGTGCCCTTGGCCGTACTCGATGTTATTCGATTTTGGTATGGAGAACATGCGCCGTTGCTTAAACCAGGTGCGATCAAGACGTTTTTCTATATGTTCTTCGGTGTGGCGTATGGTGACGAACATCACCGTCCACTCAAATGGATTTGGTACTACGGACGACCCGATGCGGACACGCCGTTTGCGTTCGCTCATGAGCAACTCCAATACTGCTGCTACGACGGGGCTGCCCCGATGTACTTGTTTTTCGTCATGTCGCTGTTCGCCTCGCATTTGCTCACGACCGCCTTCGTTCCCCAAGCCTTGCTTGATGCGACTGAAGAAATTCGAAAACAATTTCACGTAGCTGCTACGGCTCGATTGCCCGTTCCAACCTATCGCCAGCAACTCGATTCGTACGGGACCTTGTCCGTTTGCGTCAACTGTTCAGATCGCCCATGTTACGTCAGTCAGTTAGCGCAAGACGCCGATCGTGAATTAGCCGATATTTTGAATTTCGAATCGATTCTAAACGATCAATTGCCAGAACCCCCGCCGTCTGGTTGGTACTATGACGAGCCCATCGACGATAACGAAGAACATCCAGTCTACGTCGGCCTTGCTGGAAGAAACGAAGACTCATGGGCAGCAGAATTCGAACGGGGCCAGGCCCGCGCCGAAGCTATGGAAGATATTGCGACTGTCACTGCTCCGTCGCAACCCGATCAGCCTCTGGCCTTGCCAGTCGATCCTCGTTATCTTCGCGACCGTCGCGTGGACAGGCATTCGATATTTGACGATCTGAATATGATGTACGGTGATTGCAACGTTCAAGTCGCCTACGATCACTTGCGAGATAAAGACGATGGCAAGTTCACGCCCAATTATCCACGCAACGCCAAGACATTGTCAAAGCCGATCCTGAACAAAGGTCAAACGCCCTACGAATTTGCGCACGGCCCTGCCGTTTATTTCATGCAACGATTGCGTCATATGCTCGAACATGGGATCGATCCCGCTGATGGCGAATTCTTTTTTCCCACGATTCCGATCCCGTGGCCCAGAATGGACAGAATCCCGCATATCGATCATTTCGACGAAGCGCCCGAAGGATGGATTCCGAAGTTGCCCCATGGAACTGCCGATGACGAACGGTCAATGCCTTGCATTCGAAGTTTCGCTCAAGAGTTCCGTCGAAGAACTAGGCACTTCTTTCGAGAAGAAAATGGTCAACCGACCGAGAGAAGACGAGCGGCCTTCGTCAAACAAGAAGTCAACGAATGGATCGATTGGTACACCAAGGATCAGTTCAGGACTGCATTCCCCCGTGGTGAGTCGTTGTCCAATTATCAGAAATGGGTCATTTTCCTGTACGGCTATCACATCATCGCCGTCCAAGCTCGCCGAAGGTCGACGGCCGCAACGGTTCAGGACCGCAGCGCTGCGTACGTGTTCACTTATTACAAAAACATCGATCTCACCGATATCAACAAGGCACGCCCCCAATTGCTCGAAGCGAAAAATCGGGTGAAACAAGCGATCGCCGAGCTATCTCAAACGTGTGCGAATCCGAAGTTGGCCCGCTACCATCGATTACTGGCGAAAATCAACACGTTCTTGACGGGACAAGAATACAGAGTCGAAACGCGAACGGTGGTCGGTGGACAAACGTCATCTGCTCCGCCGCCGCAAGTCACCAAGCCGCCAGTTCAAACGGCCGATTGGACCCCGTCCTGGACGGAACCGCCCTCAGCCTCCGCGATCGTGGAAAAACAGAAGACATTGGGTATCATGGCCTTGCCAGGTTGCCGTCCCGTTCCGTTGGATGTGCTGGTCGATCGTATTCCGATTCGCAATTTGCACGTGTCATACCCGATTTTGATGGACGCGCCAGAATGGACGGGCCAGGCCCGCGCTTATGCTTATCGACTGCGTTTGATCGCTCCGGAAGTATTGCCGCCATTGGTCTTGCCAAATACGCCCGAAGCCGGCTATCCGTTCAAAACGCTTGATGAATTTTTGGCCGATTTGAATCGACTCGATCCGAAATTAGATCCTACGGCCCGGCCGTGTTGTCAAATGCTAGCTGATCAAGTCGATTGGTTGTCTAAAGAATTGAAGTGGCAAATCGGATGGGAAACGCCCGCGGATCGAGAGAAACGTCTCAGGGACGAACAAACGTTGAAGGAACAACAACAGCAACAGGAAGCCGCCGAATATGCACGACAACAAGAATCCGTTTTGAGTCGGTTGGGTGTGCCGTCTAATGTCCGAATTATTCGTCCATCAGCTGCTGCAGCTGCTAATACTGCCAATGCCGCGTCATCGTCTGCACCGACTGTGCTTCGCTCGACGGAAAATCGCCCGCCTGCGTCGCAGCCAACGTCAAGATCGAGACTGCAAAGCGTCGTCACCGTCGTCAGACAAGCTCAGGCCATGCCTGCACCACCTGCTCAACCAGTCGCTCCGAGGCCTGCGCCTGTGGAACCACCTACCGCGCCACCGAAAGTATTGGAAACCGCCCGTTTGTCGATCGATAGTCAAAATCGTCATTATTGGATCAAGCGATCGATGCCAATTTACAAACGGTTGCGAGATGCCCAATGGCAATGGAACGAATTGAACGCCGAAGAAAAGATCGCCTATCGTTTATTGGCCGATAGTCCACACCCTGACGATACGGAACCGAACAAGGCCTTGCCTTTTGTGTTGCCAAAGCACGAATTTCAAGCCAATTTCTTGGGATCCACGTTCGCTGTTACGTTGGAAGCCGTCTACAATCAAATGGTTCTGGAAAGTGCCCCAGCTACGGCCATGCCGTCTCAAGATGTCGCTCAAGCCAGTGCTTCGACTGCAGCTCAAGCTATGGATACGTCTCAACCGCCTATGTTGATCCCGACACCTCGTCGTGGTGGTCGTCGCCGTCCGTCTCGTTCGCGTTCGGCTCGACGTGATTAGTGAAGAAAGCAAATCGTTTGGAGGAAAGGATGGTTCAGCCCTTGGCTGCTTATCAGTACGGTATGTTGTGTTTTTGTGTGAGACTGTTATCATGTATAATCATAGTCGTAGTTAGGACCGCACGGGTTATGTAAGTCACGCGCTGTATAGTATTGATTGGAGTTCCAGGACTTTCCTGCTAAGCCTTGTGAATAGTGGGCCCCCCTTTGGGTAAGGGTGTGGCTATTGATAGTCTTATCATTGATAATCATTTTATGGTAGAGTGTATTTTGAATGTGCGTATTTGGTATCGACTGGGACGGGTAGCGGGTCACCAGTCTAAGCTAATCTTCTTTCGAAATCTGGGATTTCAACTGTTCCAGTCATGGCTCGGTCCTTGACCGCATAGTCCATCCAGTTAGGGGCCCAATGTTGGGCCGAGTCCCTCGTTGTGGTGACCCGAAGGCTAAGAAGACCTCGGTAATAGGAGCGAGATCCTGGTGCCGTCGAGACTTCTACCGACTGGTGGACAGTGGAAGTCCACGGTTTGTGGGCAAGATAGCCATGTAAGGGTGTGGCTATTCGAATTTGGTTTGCCCCCCTCTCTTTTTCGATCTGGTGACCCAGACGGCCTTGCCGGTGAGTCAGACACTTCCTTCCTGCCCGTCTCTAGTTAGCCACGCCTTGCGTGCTTATGATTGGTTGCTTTGCCATTTGATGTATCTATGCGCCAGTGCTTTGTGGTCTGTCGAGATTTCGTCAGTCAGTCTGAATTGTGTGTTTGTCCCGTGCGGTTGTAGAATAAAAGGTCTCGTTGACTCGTTTACGTTTGCTATCGTACGGCACCTAGCTTGACTCGCTAGGTTACCACCGCGGACTTTGTTCTTCTCTGTTTCTCTTCATGCTCCGAGAAGCAAGTTCACAAGCAATGAGAAGCCATTCCGTCATCACGATCAGAGAAACCCGCGTGAGTCAGAATAGAAAGTTCATCCTGCTTTTTCCCCAAAGAGAAGCGGGACAAGCAAGTCAGCGCGAAAAAAAATGTCATGTCGGCATGTCATGTTTTATGCATAAGCAGGCACCACACAACGAAGTCGAGGGCAGGAACGCACATTTAACAATTCACTTTTTTACCCTGGCGTCAGTCAAACCCTCGCCTGCCCAGCGCGAAAGGCACACGCACACCGCTAGGCCACAGTCAATGTGTCGTGTGCGCATTACAGTACCATACCAAAAGCGGCATAAATTTTTCACCAATTGTAATGAGCTACTCTGACCTATGCTGTGTGGAACACTGTTTTGGTAGCGATGCACAATCTTCTGCTATGAAACTAAAATTCTCGCTTCTTTGATTTGCAAAAAAAATTTTTTAACTTTCATTCCAAAAAATTGAATTTCTCAGATTTTCTTATAGTATAAAAGTGATCCTGCATCCATTAAGTTTGTGTGATTTCGCTTATTCACTTAAACCAAAACAACAAAAAGTTTTTGTTAGCCCAAACATGCGACTCAAACCAAGCTTCTTTCGAGAACAACTGTACGACAATTTACAAAGGCGTGATGGACGGTGGACGTTGTTTCTTTTTGGCCAGAGACGCTTCACAGAAACCGATTAGCGTATCGTGGCGCACTGTATTTGATACATGCGCTACCAATGGCGCGTCATTTGCACATCTGCACACCAGTAGTGAAACAAACGCTGTCATAACAGCCACTTGGGTAAGTTTTAAAGAACAGGCAGATTTTACTGGGTTTTTATGTTTTTGAGGTCATTGAAGGTTTCCCTCGTCCTTAGCAATCCTTTCTGGCATGTTATAGAATCAAACTGAACAACAAAATTATTGGAGGAATTTGCTAGAGTGTAAATTAATCGATACCAATTTTCATATTGTTTAATACTCTGTGGCCGTGAAATGATAAAAAAATTAACGTTGGAAAAAATGTTTTTTAGGCCTCTCAGGCGTTTTGGATAGCATTGGCGAGACCGAGCGACATCACCAGCTCACCAACTAAGAATGCAATTCTGCTGAACTACACGCGATGACACGACACTGCGACAAGTTACAATCCAAAACTGACTGCTGGCAACACTTATGTTCGGAAACATGAAGCGGATGACTCATTTTACTACGGCCCTGATGATTATTGCTATGACATATTTCAAAGCAAATTTGCCGACTGGCAATGCAGCGCTCGATTGCCAGTTTTATGCACTTTTGCGAGTAAGTGCAGAAAAAAAATACTTTGGACACACTGAACACTTTGACTACGCATTTGTCTAACGGTCATCCCTGGTGAACCATAAGGAGGGGGGGAGAGAGTAATCCCTTTCCTTCGGCTGGGGAGCATCAGCAGTCAGGGTGATGTTTCAGATGCATCCCGCCCAGCACTCTCCTGCATGTACCAGGCTTGTTTACATTTAGCACAATCAGTCTTAACGGACTTGCACTGGCTAATAACGGGAAAAGCACCCTACTGACTGGTATTTACAGTGATCGTATAAATCTGGTGATTTCTGGGGTAGGGAAGCATGGCAGATGTACTGTAGGAGGGACCAAGGACCTGATTAGAGCAAGTCTCGCGACTCTGCCTATGGCTGAACCATCAATCCAACAGGTTGACGCGACTCCTAGCTGAGACATTGAATCAAGTATATCGCTCTCACACTCAGCATCGTCTGCCAAGCTATCAGTCTGCGTACTCGCCAAAATCAACTGTTTTTTTTAATTTTGATATGATCCGTCTTTTTTCAGACACATTCCAAAATTTTGAGTTAGTGGCAAACAAATGCATGAACGAGACAGTGATCGAGTCATTCCCATCGATTGCGAGCGTGCCTCTGTGCGCAACAGAATGCGCTGAAAAAATCTGGTGTCGGAGTTTCAATTGGTATGCGCAAACAGGCACATGCGATTTGTTCACATGGTATCATAGGGACACAACGAATGTCATTATGAACGCGCCGGGCTGTGATCACTACGCATATGTGCTATTATCAAGACGAAGCATTTTGGAGGCATCTGTAATCTGAGACTCACACATTCGTCCAACGGCAAAAAATTAAAATATTACACTCATTATCTGATATGCACCATGAAATGCTGCTGATCGTGTTCAAGTACATAAATAAATGATAATCGATCCATTAAAAAATCTTCAAGACAATATGTCTGCAAGGACCAACACAACCAATTTTTATTTGTACCCAGGTTTGTGAAAAAAATTTGAATTTTGGCTTTTGGCGGCAATATCTTATCGAAAGGTTGGAATGGATGTGGATGGAACGGTTTCCATGGGGGTGCGGGCGTTGTTACTCAGAAGTGCTGCCGAGCATGCGTCAGAAAATGCACCTTGTAAAAGGGCCAAAACAAAAAATGCGATAAGTTGCACCTTTGGCCTGCTTCAAGATGACAGCGGCATGCAAGCGCTACAGTATATCAGACAACAAAAAGGTTAGCCCAGCCACCCTACTCTAACCAAATGCAAGGCGAGACAAGGTTGGCTGTGCTCCCTCGGCGGCACATGCTTGAGTGGGTTATACTTATCTGGACGTGATATATCTTTTATGTTGCCTTCAGGGCGAGGCTCACAATCGTTTTTCCACACTCACCCACAACGCACGTCTCTGTGATGTGCATGGTACATCGTGGAGTCGGCTCCCTGCGGAATGTTATTCTGTTTTTCACCAAAGGCACACCCACATGAATACACTTATTCGTATTTTGGAGTATGTAAGTACCGAAGTTTGGAGTTTTGGGATACAATCCCCTTCTGTTACCTCGAACTTACTTGGAAAACAGTGAGGACTTGCCGCAGTAAGGTTGCATCTGCCGTGACAGCATGAGTACTGCATGTGTAGCACCTACTCAGTGACAATAGAACAGGAAGTTCAGCTTTTGTGTAGCCAGCATGCTAATAGCTTTATGCGTACAAGCCTCAGCACTAGTATGTACGACCGTCGGCCCTTGTGTTTCCATCTCTCTCTTGCCTGAATGAAGCGGCTGAGGTAGGGGACGCCCCTGTTACACTTTTTTAGTGACAGTAGCAATGCTGTTTGATCACAATTTTTCTACAAACGCCGCCGAGGGAGCCCAGCCAACCTCGTCTCACCTTAAATTTGGTTAGAGTGGTGTGGCTGGGTAACCTTTTTGTTGTCTGATAACAGATTTTTTTTAAAATAATAGTACTTTTTCGCACCTACATTTGGGCTAGAAATTGAGAATAGATGGAAGAAATTTGTCGTCTAGTCCTCCTGTGCTGACGCAAATGTCGTACAGAGAAGATTTCCACGATATGCTCTGTCACTGTAGCATACCGCGCAGAAGTTCCAGAGTGGCTCGGCTAAACAGGCAACTAATGTGGCTGTTTTAGGTAGGGGGTTTTCAATTGTAAGCACTCCACTGCCGTCTGTCCATTGCCTCAATTTCCGCAACAAATATTCTTTGCTGCAGAGAATGTGCAAAAGATCGCAGGTAGATTTTTCAAAAATTTAGGGCTTATAAATCAAAACATTAAGAAGCAAGCCAACTTATCCGCCAAACTAAAGCAAAAAATTCAACCAAACCGAACAGAACAGGCCGAGGCACAAAAAGATCGTGAACAGCAAACAGAAAAAAGCAAGAACGTTAAAAGGGTGTTTTTAAAGTGTACGCCTTGTCCCATTTGAGTTTACCGCACTTATGGTCACGTCACACTGAAGTCTCTTGCCACCTCTAGTAGCTACGGCGAGCATTCATGAGTTCGGCCTCTGATCTCTGCTTCAATGCAAATGTCCTAGCAGTAAGAAAACCCATGCCTTCATTGTGCCATACAGTAACACAGTGCTGGCAAGGGAAGCGATATATATGTAGGTAAATAGTGGGATACATCGAGAGACTTCGCGTCGTTGTTGCCGAAAGTTGGACGGCAATGAAAGGGCATCGCTGTTAACAGCGTTGTCCACCCTCCTCTACGAAAACAATGCGATAGCGCCGTTGGCTCAGATCGCATCGAGAGGCGGATCGTGAAAAAACACTACTGCACTTCAGATCATTGCAAAAATATCTTGATTTCCTGAAATTTTCTGATTTTAGTTCACACGTGGTCCAAATTCAGATAGTCGCGATTTTTTTTTAATCCCGCGTCTCCTCTATTCTACTTATAACAAACTTTTGGAGAAGTTTTCACTAAGTCTGTAACAAAAATGCGCAAGCACGAACACATCACGTCAAGGCAAATGAAAAAAACAGTTTGAACGCTGACCAAACTCAGCATGCTGCAGAGCTGAACTTGTGGCATAGAAAATGTACTAAATTAGGATGACTGCCATTCCTTCATTATAAATGGACTGGTACGTTCAAATATTTTGAGGCGCTTAGAGCGACTGCAATTACACGGACTTGACTGCTATGTGTCGCAGGCTCCGATTGCTAGCCTCGCCGAAGCGAGGCCATCGAAAAAATTCATGCAGTATATAAAAAATTCTTTTAAAACCCGACACGAATTGGCTTTGGTCAAAAGTTGAATGATTTGGTCCATCCGGCAGACCCGGCACTCGAGTTACAGCCTGTAGAGAAATTTGGCGCTAACAACATAGCGGACCTGATCTTGGCAAGAACCAGAGGAATATTTGATTACCGACGACACAACTTGAAAAATCTGTTCATATGCAGAAAACATCTAAATAAAATCGTCAAAGATTGGAAAAGATCAGAAAGAAATATGCTTTCTCATTGGCACAGAGACTCGAAATCAAGAATATAAAGAAATTAAAAAAATTTTCGAAAAAAGGGCAACTTTCCCAGCCCAAAAGCACTCTGTCTAAACACCTGATCCAACCCAACCAAGAAACCCAAAAAATGGGATGGGTTTTGGGACCCATTGTCCGACCTAGACTGCAGCAGACTGAGAGATTTGTAGTGTAAGACGGGTGAAGTTTAGACAGGGTCAATAGTAGATCCGACACAAGCGGCTGAAAATCCCAAAGTGACTTTTCTAGTTGACCATGATATGGGTCCTATCAGGGGTGTGTTCGATCAGCTCAAAAAGATTTTCTTCATGAGAAATCGAATTTTTATACTTCAAAACTCACCGAAAATCGGCCAAGCTGTGACTGTTCATAATTCGGATATTTAAAAAACCGTCAATGATCAGTCACATAATCGATTATCGGTTAATTATAAAAGCACCCACCACCTTTTTTTCACAGAAGTAGGACCCTATGGTCAGTAACCGGCTAGCTAGCCCCGCCATATAACCTACACATCATAAAACAACCTGAATTTTCGCACTACGGACCACGGTTGCATACATACTCGTACTGTAACGTTTTGGAGATGTGGACTTCATTCTTTTCAGGGTTTTTAAGGAGTTTCCGAAATACTTTTCTGCTCCTAGTCAGAGCATACGGAAGCGCGCCCTGAAAAGTCCAGTTTGGACATTACAACCGTAGATAGCCCCGCCGAAGCGAGCGCGTCACAAAAATTCATGCAGTGTATAAGAAATTCTTTCAAAACCCGACACGAATTGGCTTTGGCTAAAAGTGGATAATGACAATTGCGATTAAGCTAGCCCCGCTGAAGCAGGGCCATCAAAAAATTCATAGATTACTCATACTTGTTCCCCCGCACGGAAATCTTTAGTAAAAGGCGAAAGACTTACACGTTCTGCGGAGAAACCAGAGCTTTTTAAAGTGTCGTCAGCGCGAGGTATATTCCTGACCTTGAAACGTCAAGCGAACCGGTTACGACTCGAGGCTTAATGCCAATCGATAAACGCGCAAGATGAAACGTGGCGCCTGGCTGTTAACTCTCTGAGTATGTATTGTACGCACTGTACATACAGTACACACAGTCGATCTGAGACACATGACTAGTTAGAGCCCGCGTAATTGCAACGCTCGAAACGCAAGAAACAGTTGCAAATACCAAACTATTTACAATAAGGAGTTGCATTCATCCTAATTTTATTTATTTGTTCAAGCCCCTAAGGGGCCGTTCAAGTACGACGTCGTACGCCAGGGGGGAGGGGGGTCAGCACCAAAACGACAAAAAACGACAAGGGGGGAAGGGGGGTCAAAGGCAAAACGACATCGTTTTTACACTAGGTATTCCAGCGTTTTTCCTCCCTTTCGAACTTTTCTGCGAGCCTGATTGCGGTCAGATGAGCACAGGTCCGCCACTTCTGGGTCACCTATCCATGATAGTTTTGATTATAATAATGTGCATTGGCCAGACTCAGTTTGTTATAGGAAGCGGCCGCCTTGGTGCGGCGCGGTTTTCGCATTTGTCTCTCCATATTAGTCAGTAGCGCGGCTGGACTCACCCTGGGTTCAATCCCTGGCGATGGAGGTCTGTTTGCGAACCATGAACCCTCTCTGACCTTGCACACTAGGGCGTGAGCGACTCGAAGCGGGCTCGAAGATGACTAGCCGTTAGAACTAGCACTGATGATTAGCCTTTTGACGAATAAGTCACGCATCACTTAAACTTCCATTTTATCTTCAGTCTATTTCCTAAACTTTCCTGAAAGATCTGTGCCTTAGTGCGCCTGTGTTGGTTATGCATACTCGCTGACAAAAAAATTTCTAAAAAAATCTGTTATCAGACAACAAAAAGGTTGGCCCAGCCACCCTACTCTAACCAAATGCGAGGCAAACGAGGTTGGCTAGGCTCCCTCGGCTGCACATGCTCAAGTGGGTTATACTTATGTCGACGTGATATATCTTTTATGTTGCCTTCAGGGCGAGGCTCACAATCGTTTTCCCACACTCGCCCACAACGCATGTCTCTGTGATGCACTTGGTACCTCGTGGAGTCGTGGGGTCGACTCCCTGCGGGATTTTATTCTGTTTTTCACAAAAGGCACACCCACATGAATACACTTATTCGTATTTTGGAGTAAGTACCGAAGTTTAGAGTTTTGAAATACGATCCCCTTCTGTTACCTCGAGCTCACTTGGGGAACAATGAGGACTGGCTGCATTAAGGGTGCATCTGCCGTGACAGCACGAGGACTGCATGTGAAGCACCTACTCAGTGACAATAGAACAGGAAGTTCAGCTTCTGTGGAACAAGCATGCTAATAGCTTTGGCCGTACAACCTTCAGCACTAGAACGACCATCGGGCCTTGTGTTTCCATCTCTCCCCTGAATGAAATGGCTAAGGTAGGGGACCCCTGTTACACTTTTTTAGTGACAGTAGCAATTCTATTTGATCACAATTTTCCCACAAACGCCGCCGAGAAAGCCCAGCCAACCTCGTTTGCCTCGCATTTGCTTACAGTAGGGTGGCTGGGCTAACCTTTTTGTTGTCTGATAACAGATTTTTTTAGAAATAATAATACTTTTTTGCATCAACATTTGGGCTAGGAATTCAGAATAGATGAAAGAACTCTGTCGTCTGATCCCTCTCGAGCTGGCGCAAATTTCGTACAAAGAAGGTTCGCACGTAATGCTTTGTCACTATAGCCTAACGCGCATAAGTTCCAGAGTGGCTGGGCTAAACAGCAAACTGATGCGGCTGTTGATAGGCGGGTGTTTTCACACTCCATTGCCGGTTGTGCTGTTGCCGTAATGTGCTGGTTGTGTTAGCAAAAAAAAGTGACGTTCGACTTTTTCTGGTGGCAAACGGGCTCAATTTCCGCAACAAATATTCTTTACTACAGATCGCGAGTGGATTTTTCAAAAACTGGGCTTAGAAATCAAAACAATAGAAAACAACCCAACTACTAATCCACCGAACTAAAGCAAAAAAATCAACCAATCTGAACAGAAAAGAAGACTCGTCTTGTCCAGTACTCAATTTAAACGATGGGTAACTACGGCTAAGGAAAACAGCTCGCGCCGCACGGCTAATAAAAATATTCCGCCTGCTGGTGGTATGCCTTAAAATTCAGTTTTCGGAGCTAAAAAAATTAATTAGCTTGAATCTTAAGATCAAATCCTCAGAAGAATACTTCGCGCTATGAGAGCTTCTAGAAAAACCAACTCTTTTGTCCGTAGCTTTAGCGGTTATTGCTGCGGACAGGACTCAAGTACTTCGTCGTCGTCGTCGTCGTCGTCTTCCGTCGTCATCTCTGGAACAGCAAAACGTGCATTTTGGATCTCGAGAACGGCTGAACCGTTTCCAACAAAATTTTGCACGGTTATTGGCTATGGCAAACATAGCTCATCTCCAAAATTTTGTGCATTTTTGTTGATTTGTTGTCGAGTTATGAACGATCAAAGTTGTCCGCTCAACATTGCGCATCTGTGTGGCTGGGCTAAACAGGCAGCCACCGCGCCTGTTGATACAAGAATGAAACGTCACAAGTATTCTTGCGAGGACACCACAATACGTTTATGGAACTTGGCCCTTTCCAAAAGACACTTTCCTTGCGAGGTGACGAGGAGACAGAGTAGCTGCGACATAATGCTTTTGCTTCTGATAAGAAGTTTCGTGATCACTGTTCCAACTAATTTTGTTTCAGGTAAGATCATTTCAGCATCTTCTAACAAGAGAACATCGCCAACTGTTAAGTCAAACTTTGCAAAAGACAGCTTTGCGCAAAATCTCCCAGGCGTCTGGCCAACTGGCCAGCAGTGGTCAGCGCCTTGAGTCCCCAGAATTTTAGAATTTTTTCGTGGTAAGGAAGCTGGGCGTTGAGAAAAACATTCAGGATTTTTTCTAAACTCAGCTTTTAGGTTTGGGGTTTTCTTCTCAAAAAACCCCAAAACACGCGAACAATTCAAAAATTTCACAAGACTTCAGGCTGACCATTGCTGACCAGGAGGACCTCTGAGATTTTGCACAGATGTCTTTTGCATCCAGGGGCAAATTACATTTTTGGTTTTTCACAGTTTGACTTAACAGTCAGATGCTGGCTAATTTTTTTCAAAGCTTGTGGACTGACTAGGAGAAGCTGTATGTCTTTAAATTTAAGTTCAAAAATGTAACTCAAAAAATAAATGTGAAAACCTGTGCACTACTCTCAAAGGTTTTCTCAGAGGGGGGAATTGTTTTTTGGTGCCAGGTCGCTCTAGCGCGGCGTGTTTGAACTGGTACAGTGCTTGGAGAGAATGTGCCCGGTACGGTGCCACCATGGCCCAAATACAAACATCAGACGAAATGACGGCTGTCACAGATTACATGGTACGCCATCCGTTGTATCAGGAAATCACACGTTTCTCCAGTTCTGTATTCGTAGATGAGTATCTTTCCGACTGGCGATCCAAGCCCGTGGCTTCCGATAACTCGCGATCCAGAAATCAACTATTTGCCGTGCGACTGCGCTGTCGATTTGAATCGAACTTGGTGGCACGAAAGCGCGAGCGCCTCCAAGCCGATGTTGACTGCGGGCAACACTTGGCTGAGGTCACGTCAAAAGGACGACGTCTTCGCAATTGGCAGCAACTGTTACGACTTATTCGCGAGTCAAAGCAAAATAAGTGATGCCCTTAGCACTGACATTGGCAATGTGGCTTTGTGCTCCATTCACAATAAGTCCGCAAGCTTTTCTTGTTTGGTTTCCCAGAGCTGTAAAACAAAAACCTAGATTTTCGAGAAAGTATATTTCTACGTCAGCCAGGGCGTGGCGCGGAGTGGGTGATTCGGCCACTCCAGCCTCAGCGGGGTACCAAAGTCACTCCCGCCTCCTGCCCGCGGCTTTTCCTGCCAGTGACTGGTTCACTCCCCGTCCGCTATTTAGAAACACATCCCCCACTCACGCCCATGAGACGAAAGGTCTTTCCCACTCCTGCCTATTCCCAGAGCAAAAGCTATAAAAATCCTAGGTCCTCTTTCTTTATGCGCAATAGTAGCAGAGTACTGTAAGTCAAACTAAAAAAAAAATGCAAGTCACAAAAGCCAACTTGCCACAAAATGAAGACATTCCAAAGCAAATCGCATTACCTCCCAAAAATAAAAGATCGTCAACTTTTCTGGGACTTTTTTGAGGGCGGGACCCAAATCGCTCCCGCGCCCTTGTTGCTTAACTCCCGCCTGCCGCACGAAAAAAAACCTTTTTTTATCGTGCGGCGGGCGGGATCAACAGTTTTCTTCATTCGTTTATATTGCAAGTAGGGCCTCAAAGGAAGGCTTAAAAAAAGATTATAGCGGTTTGGTTTTTTCCCTAGTCATTCTTAAGAAATTCTAGACAAAGAAGATTTGACTCGAATGTGACCGATACAATAAGAAAATGATGGAAATTCCAAGTACGACCACGCCAGTGGAAATTTCAAGCTTGTCGTCACGGATGAAGTCGATGAAAAAGGAAGATTACAAAACGTGGCTCGCAGTAGCCACTGCCTGGATCAACGCTTGGGGAAATGGTGTGCGTTCTCAAACGAAGTGAGTCGTCCTGTATGTAAAAAAGTGAGAATGAAGAGAGTGAAGTGATAAAATATGAGAAAGTCGCCCAGTGAGTCGTAAAAAGTGAGTCGTCCAGTAAAAAAAGTGAATCATAAAATTTCAGAGAGAGCCCATGGGTAAATTCTCTGTATGGTCGATCAGTATTGGATCCGAATGCGTTGAAGCCCCATAATTATGATCCAAAGGCTGAAAACGACTTGCGCAAAAAAGCATTGAAACTGAAAAGTCGTCCGAAGAAGCTTACATACGTTTCGCCCGAAACGGCCCCCCGCAAATGGTGAATTCGATTCGAATAATGGAGGCCACGATATCATTTGAGTGTTCTGATTTGGTACGTGCCTTTCAAGTTTTTGCTCCACATTTCTTTTTCGGTGTTGCTTTAGTGGGAAAATGATCTGAGACAGAATAGATATGTTATAGTGTAGTAAAACCTTATATAGATTTTGGATGGGCCAAAAAAGGACACAAAAGGATTTGCTGCCCAGGTTACTGCACATGGGAGTCACATGAGGTCATTACAAGCTCACGTGCTGAATGGTCAACGCGCATGGTAGCCACGTGGGCCAACGTGGTGGCGGAGAGGCGGATCACATGGGCTCACGATGGGATTTTCGATTTTGTGAATCTAGGTCCCGTCCCGCAAAACTCAGGCGGGTCCCATGAACACT
The DNA here is from genome assembly GCA_030248295.1 of Mesodorylaimus sp. YZB2_4. Classification (NCBI taxonomy): domain Eukaryota; kingdom Metazoa; phylum Nematoda; class Enoplea; order Dorylaimida; family Dorylaimidae; genus Mesodorylaimus; species Mesodorylaimus sp. YZB2_4. The sequence continues at coordinate 53,558 of JASANH010000180.1, forward strand.
ACCCTCCCGTCAGCTTTTTGTTTCAGAAAAATCAAACAAATTCCAGGCGGCCGCGCTCATTATTAAGGCTGATTTGTCATAAGCGGTTGTTATGATGCGCAAGAGCGTGTTTTGTATTTATTCTAAATCCTAAATTTTTGCAACAGGTCGTCTTATGAAATTTTTTGGTTTCTTGATATCGGAAACAGCCGTAAGGCAGTTTATGTGGCCTAAATCTTAGAAATTTCTATCAAATACTCCGCTTGTAGATATCAAAACAGAATAAAAATCGTTTGTTTTGCAGCAGATAAAACTTGAACTTAAAGCCTTAAAAAAAGAGAGATAATTTATAATGCCAGTTTTTAATTTTTTTGAACTTTTGTAGATTTGTTTCAAACCTTCGACTTGGTCTCAGCAAAATGCGTGACTGAACAATTGATAAAGACTGTCTCCGATCAAAGATCGCCCAGTCATTGCGCCACAGTATGCGCCAGTCAGATCTGGTGTCGCAGTTTCAATTGGCGTTGGCAAAATGTCAAGTGCGAATTATTCTCGTGGCATTTTATGGATAATCCGAATATGGCAGACTGGTTGTGCGCACTATGCCTATATACCGTGGAGGTTAGTGTTGGTGTAAGCACAGCGTGAAGTCTTTGTTTGTGAAATGACAGCTATGTGCGCACTTGTGCTCATAATTTTGCATAAAGCATGAAGTGATGAAAGCAAATTTATCATATCTGAGTGAAGAGTAGTATATGCCCCAGTCGCGCTGGCGCAGCTAGCTGGGGGCGCAGCCCCCCCCCCCGCTAGCCTTAATTAGCTTACCACCCAAACAAGCGCCCATTTGTCAGTCCTTTGAGACCCTACTTATCACTATCTGTAAGCGTTTATCAACCCCCTTATCAGTATCTAGTCATTAGCTGAACCTTATCAGTATCCAGTCATTAGCTGAACCTTATCAGTATCTAGTCATTAGCTGAACCTTATCAGTATCTAGTCATTAGCTAAACCTTATCAGTATCTAGTCATTAGCTGAACCTTATCAGTATCTAGTCATTATCTGAACCTTATCAGTATCTAGTCATTAGCTGAACCTTATCAGTATCTAGTCATTAGCTGAACGTTATCAGCATCTAGTCATTAGCTGAACCTTATCAGTATCTAGTCATTAGCTGAACCTTATCAGTATCTAGTCATTAGCTGAACCTTATTAGTATCTAGTCATTAGCTGAACCTTATCAGTATCTAGTCATTAGCTGAACCTTATCAGTATCTAGTCATTAGCTGAACCTTTTCATCGACCGGTCAGTAATGCAAGCTCCAATCGCGCCACATGATCTTCTTATCATATCACAAGTGTTTAATCAACCATTACAATGATTTTGGAAAAGTGAAAAGTTTTACGCCCGCTAAGATGTGAACCCGCCTTGCCCGATTAAAAGTCGAACGTCATACCAGTTGCGCCACGAGGGCGGTTTAGAGAGAGGGTCGAGTGTGCACACTAAAAGCAATGGATTATTTGAACGCGCAGACATACATGTCATCGAAACCCACAGCGGAGCACTCAGAACTGCTCAGAGTTGCTCATTTAGTGTCAAGAGCAGCTCCTCCTTGGTGGAGAGCAGCTCGGAGCTGCTCATTTTGCGACAAGAGCAGCTCCTCCTTGGTAAAGAGAGCTGCTCATTTTGTTGCAGGAGCAGCTCCTCATTGGTGGAGAGCTGCTTAGTAGCTCCTACTTTGTGGGGACCTTCCCATTTTATCAGGTGAGCGGCAAATGTGAGAGCATACACCATGCCACTTTCCTACAAATCCAGTCAGGGCGTTCACTTTTTATATTAGGCGGCTTTTCTTCATAGTCCATGTTGCACTTATAAGCCTACAGCCCCGCTCATGTTAGCGGGGGGCTGCTCATGTTAGCGGAAGAGCTGCTCATGGAAGCGGGGAAGCAGCTCATGCTAGCGGGGAGCTGCTCTTGTTAGCGGGGGAGCTGCTCATGTTAGCAGGGGAGTAGCTATTTATTGAAACAAACATAAATATTGATCATGATTGAATATCAAGGTATCAATGTTTGTGCACAGTAGTTTTATAAAATCAATTTCACCAAGTCAGTTGCGTGAATTAATCACCGTCCTCTTCTTCTTTTTCTTCATCTTCCTCTCCACTGTCTGATGTTTCCGCATAATTTTCAACTACATCTAGGTTGTCATTCAAAAAATTCAGTTGCGATGTTTTCCTCTGATCGAAGGCTATTTGAAAGGCTTCTTGCTGATCATCACTATCTTCGTCATCCATCAATTGTAATAGGCGGTCTTCAGTGACTCGAATCTTTTTATATATTGGAGAATCGACCAATGCATTGTAGTCGTTCAAAAGTTTGACCGTTCAACTGTACAACTCCTCTTGGACTTCATCTTTGAGGTTTAGAAAATCATCTTCCGTTTCTGTCATTTGAAAATCATCATCTTCCCTCTAATTACGCAAGATCCGTTTCAAGAATGTCCGCCAAATTTTATTGGATGGTTCTATTTCATCGTCATCGTCATTGTCTCCACTGCATGGTGTATGCTCTCACATTTGCCGCTCACCTGATAGAATGGGAAGGTCCCCACAAAGTAGGAGCTTCTCCCACTACCAAAGTGCTGCTCTGCCATAAAATGAGCAGATACAAACAGCTCCCACAAAGGGGGAGCTACTCCTTCCATAAAATGAGCAACTCTGAGCAGCTCTCCACCACTGAGGAGCTGCTCCTGCCAAAAAAATGAGCAACTCTGAGCAGCTCTCCACCAAGGAGGAGCTGCTCCTGCAGCAAAATGAGCAGCTCCGAGCTGCTCTCCACTAAGGAGGAGCTGCTCTTGTCACTAAATGAGCATCTCCGAGCTGCTCCCCACCAAGAAAGAGCTGCTCTTGTCACTAAATGAGCAGCTCCGAGCTGCTCCCCACCAAGGAGGAGCTGCTCCTGCAACAAAATGAGCAGCTCCGAGCTGCTCCCCACCAAGGAGGAGCTGCTCCTGCAACAAAATGAGCAGCTCCGAGCTGCTCTCCACCAAGGAGGAGCTGCTCTTGTCACTAAATGGGCAGCTCTGAGCAGCTCTGAGTGCTCCGCTGTAGGTCTCGATGACATGTATGTCTGCGCGTTCAAATAATCCATTGTCTTCAGTGTGCACACTCGACCCTCCTTCTAAACCGCCCTCGTGGCGCTACTGGTGGGAATCCGACTTTCAATCGGGCAAGGCGGGTTTGAATCTAAGCGGGCGCAAAACTTTTCACTTTTCTAAAATCATTGTTCATCTATGGTTGATTAAACACTTGTGATATGATAAGAAGATCATGTGGCGCGATTGGAGCTTGCATTACTGACCGGTCGATGGTAAGGTTCAGCTAATGACTAGATACTGATAAGGGGGGGGTGATAAAGGCTTACAGATAGTGATAATAAGGGTCTCAAAGGACTAATGAATGGGTACTTGTTAGGGTGGTAAGCTAATTAAGGCCCTGCGGGGCTTGGCTCGCGGCTAGTGGTCAGTGGCTGGAGGTGATAATAACCTGCTGCGCCAGCGCGACTGGGGCATATACTACTGTGGAGAGCACAAGACGAAGTACACTAAAACTGTTATGACTCATGACTTATGACTTATGACTTGACTTTCAATGAAGCAGTAACACTGCACTCAGGCATTGAAAGACATGGGAAAGAGCAGAACATTAAAAACTAGAAAACTACCAGATTAGGTATTAGTCAAGGAAGAGTCAAAAATAGACGAAAAACCAATCGAAAATTTACAAAATCATGTTTTTGATTAACGATAAAAAGATACCAAGCTTGCTCCCGGCTATGCCTACTGGTAACTTGTTCCATGAGGAGATTGCAGAAAAATCAAACGACTGCGTGTAAGCGACTGTGTGATAAACAGGAACCACAAAATGGTGAGGCTGGACTAATCTCTGGCTGTGACGACGACCAGAATCGACTTGTTTCTTGTATTGGTGGTGATATTCCTAAATTTTATGAAGGAATTTATAAAGCTATATCTGCTTCAGTTGCTTACGACGGGTTCGAGAACGGGTTTGTTGCCAGAATATAAAAAATATATGATATATACGTTCAGCACCCGCGTATTACAGGGGCGCCCAAAATTCTGTACCTTCGAGGACCATCAGAGAATGAGTGTCGTTCCATGATCTGTTTTGCAAGATCCTCAAAGAAAGGTTTTTCTCAAAATTTCTCACAGTTCGTCGCAGTTTTTTGCATTGGATAACAAAAATATAGATGATGGGGGTCAAAATTTTGCATTACACAATGCACGTGATCATAAAGCTGAATTTAACTGAATGATTAATGATTCCGGCCATTGCAGTTGCGCCACCGCCTTCAGTGATTGACGCCTTCGAAGAGCTGGTGGGAAACGAAAATTTTCTGGCTGATGTGCTGCCAGTTGCCAACTGCTCCGAGGACACATATATTGGTCGGAGACAACGTCGACGTCGGCAAGCACGACTGTTCCCAATTCAATTTTGGACCATGTACCAGCGTAATTTGGACGCCAACGTCGAACCAACAACGACGTTGAAGGCTGGCCTCGAAGGTTTTGAGAGATCCGTAGTTCTTCGTTCCCTCATGTTCTTCGATTAATCTATAATTTGAAGAAGGATCGAGGAATGCATCAGTACGAGGTCGCTTAGCTAGTTGCTGGAAACCCTGGCAACTCGCGAAAGAGCAAGAAATACGCGGGAAGCTCTGCCCGTATCAAAAACATTGTCGGAGATTTTCAAAATCATGATCTCATCGCTTATTTTAGTGGTACTGTATTGCATTTACCTTTGAGTTGGCTCAGGTGCAGTCGACGTTTTTAATCACTCTCCATCGTTAATGCGTTTTTGACTGACGTTACTTTTTCTGCGACTGTTGCAACAAAATGGTACAGTGAAAGACACAGTGGGTCCACACAGCCAGACAGGACACAGCCAACGCACTGAATCGTCATTTCGCTGCGAGCTTTAGCTATGTTGACCATGGCTCAGCAAAACTGCCACCCGCTGATCCTGGTGATTTTGCCGATTTATCCATCAAGGAATCTTTTATTCCCAATGAAATTCGAAAACTGAAATCGAGCAGCGCACCTGGTGACGATTGACTAACCGTGCTGTTAAGAACATCGCGCCGACGATCGCCCCTGCCTTGACACTTCGATCCATATCGGAAAAGAGTTTCCCTGAGCCTTGGAAACGAGCCAAGGTTATCGCTATTCCGAAACCCGTTGATAGGAGCAATGTGAAATCGATTGGCCAGTCTCTTTGTTGTCAATCCTCTTAAAGCTGCTCGAACGTCAAACCGATACTATTATTAGAGCGTCAATTTCATTACCGCCCTTGCAGCACAGTTTTTGTGATCGACGAGGCACAAACAATGCCCTGATTGAGTCCATCTCAATTTATACACGACGCTCTAGATTCGAAAAAATCGAAGTTCGTGGTTGGTGTATTCCTTGACTTGCAAAAAGCCTTTGATCAACTGCCCCACGAACTCATTTTGGATTAACTGTCAGCCTCCCGTATTCCAAGCAAAATAATTCGGCGGATTGGTTCAAATTTATCGAATAGATCCCGACGTGTACTCATTGGCGAGTGTACCTCCGAAGTTACTGTCATTCTATCAGGGGTAGCACAGGGCAGTATCCTTGGTCAAGCTATTTTCGCCGCATGCGTCTATCCCTTGCTCTAGGAATTTCCACGATTGTTTGCTTCAGGCGTACGCAGATGACACCAGTTTACTCGCATCGTTATCGTTATCGTTTCATCGGGAGTGTAGCAGGTCATACCATTGCTAATGAACTCCTCGAAATACTGAAAAAAGCAAGCCCTTAAGGTTTGAAAAATAATTTAAAAAAATACTTACCAGTCGTAATGGAGCGAAAACATCTTTTTTGTCCCGATCAGCCTTGACATCGAATCGCAAGAACCGAAGCAAATTTTCATATCGGTTTCCTCCAATTGTCAACGGAGCTTCTGCCAAACCATGGCCAGGGATTAATGAAAACATGTCCTTCGTAGAAACCGATTGAATTCCATTGACGCCTCGCAAATACCATAAGCCGATAAGAGCCGTTATTTCAGTGCGGTCAGTATTGATCCAGTCGGGCGTCTTCTGGTTCTTTCGCTAGAGCTTTTCAACAACGCAGCGAGCTTCAGTATTTGGACAACGCACAATTTTAGGAAAGAAGAACACCGCTTTAATGAACTAATAACACTGGCAAAAAAAAAAAATCAGCGCTCACTCATTTATCATTTTGGGTGAAATAAGTTAGGACCGAATCTTGAGATGATTCTTCTGTTTATTGAGCGGCCAATTCGTGCACACAGGAGCCGTTTTGAATGGCTGTGCATTTCTTGTTCGTCGAAATTTCGGAAAAGTCTGATGACCAGGCTCGTTGTACCAAATTATATACACTGGTGCTGGGCCCTTTGTAAAATGTGGTGAATAAACCGCTTTACTTGATCTCTTCTCTGATAAGACAAACTTAAACTTCGCTGAAATTTTTAATCATTCAGCGAGCGCTGTGACATCCTCTAAAAACCTCACTCACTTATGCCTTCGTCGTCATCAGAATCACTCGAATCGCAACTGCCACTAGAGCTCGAACTGTACTGAGCAGCAATTGATACTTGATCGTCATCTCCGCTTGGAAAACTTGCCTCGTGATTTGACACTTTATGATCCCGCATTGGCAATTGAGTTTCATCAAAGCTCCTATCACTGTCAGCGCCATCATCCTCAATCAAATCGAATATTTCGTCATCGTCAGTCAACTGGGCCAAAGCCTGTGCTAAATCGAAGGCTCCCGATGGCTCGGCCATGTTTCACAAATCGAATTAATGATACCTGCACGAATATTGCATGAAACTAAAAACAACTCACGTGAACCTCCGTCCAACAAAATTTTGGGCGCGGTAACGAAGCAGACGACACAATAAAAAGGCGGCATTTTTGGAAGCGCGCGCACAGGTCGGAATGCCACTCGCTTTTTTTCTTTTCTTGATAGAGAAAAAACTTAAGGGAATCAACGGCACTAGATGAAATAGAAATAAGCTAAAAAGCCTGCTCTTTCGCGTAGAAACGCTGACTGACCTTACCTCGCTCTAAAAAACAGTGAAAAATGGTTTGCCGTCATCCCCAGCCAGACCGAACATTTTGCATGGGGGCCATCCATAAAGGTCGACCGCAGCCTAGGGGGGCAGGGGGTTGGCAAAAAGTGGTCAGCTGCGATCGGAGGAGGGGAGGGGTAGCGGCCAATGGTCGACCGCAGCAAATTTTCAGACTTTTGATGACAAAAAAATACCTTTTATCTTCACCAGTAGTGCGCGTTCAAACCTTTAAAACTTTTTGTCTTCTCTTCTCCTTGGTCGTTCATTCTCGATAATGCAATTCCGGGTTCATTAGGACTCTTATTCCCAACTGGAATGGCATCAGATCCGAAAGGGAAAAGATGGGAGGCGATGGCTAGGCTGATTTAGGCGTTGATCCGCCTTTCTGGCCCGCAACCCCGCCTGGGGGGCCGAGGTTCTATTCCGGCAGAGGACGCCAGTTTAGTAGCTTGTCGTTGGCTTTGGACACCTGGCTTCGGGGCGGAGGGGGGTAAAAAATCCAGATTTTGTGCGGTGGACCTCCATGGATGGCCCCATGGCTATACTTAACGTATTCTCGGGCTCCCGGACTGGCGTTGAAACCAGTTTAGCTGGCTGGAAGCAAACGGATTCCTAGCCAACCACAGACCAGAAGTCAATGTCAAGTGACGATTTTTCAAAAGCTATCGCAGAAAAGTAAATTGGAAGTTATTTTTGAGTACGAAATACATCCAGGCGCGAAGCTTTACTTAAATCCATGAACGGTAAAAAAAATTTGAATTTGGCGCCTCGCAGGTTCATAGTCACAGTTAATGCAATAAGGCGTTTTACCGCGAGCAGAGCTGTGTCCACACGTGTTTGTGTAATCTAAACAAGAGACATAATTTACTCTTCTGACTGGCCTACTTCCGCGTGACTTGAATGGACAAGCGGTAAAGCATAAAACAGCGAAGCGAGCAATCACAGTTAAACTCTTTTTTCCGCATTTTTTTATTTATATTTTCTGTCATGTTTCATTTGAGCCTATCACAGATTTATGTCGCAATAAATTTTTAAAAGCAGTGTACAATGTTGGAAGCACCATTTTACGTTCGACCTTCTGTTCCTGCAGTGATAAAACAATGCATGTGCATATTTCACGGTGTGTGTGTGTCTGCTTCACGTCTACTGATCATGGATGTGCGATCATACCCATTTCCAGCAGTAGCGCAGTCGTATAGTCTGCTCATCAATACAACAGCGCCAAATAAAAATGTTTGTACCATTCATTGAAAAGAGTAGAGCTTCGCGCCTGGATGTATCTCGTGCTTAGGAATAGCTTTCAATTTATTTTCTTGCAATAGCTCCAAAAAATCGTTACTTGGCATTGAAGTGTGGCCCGTGATTGGCTAGGGATCTGGTTGCTTCTAGCCAGCTGAACCGGTTTCATCGCCAGTCCGGGAGCTTCAGAATACGTTGAGTATAGCCATGACATTTTGTGCGCACAGACACGGTTAGTTCCGGTGTAAGCAGTTAGAGTTATGCTCAAGAACGCTTTATCCCGCGCAATTAAGAAAAAAAATTGCTGCAAAATGATTTTTCATCATTTTTTATCGATTCTCAAAGAAGCCCCGTTTTTTTAACGGTAGTACGGGGGTTTAATCGTTCCGTCAACCTGTTGCACATGGGACGATATGCAGTCGTATTTTTTTCAGAGAAATCGCAAGGCCTGCATACTTCCTTCATCACGCTGTTCAAAAACTAAGTGCCTCGATTTGACACCAGCTCGTTGCAGCTGCCATATTGACACAAAATGTCGCGAATGAAGACCGCAGCTACTGCCTTCGCTTCTTTATTGGGGATTGGTGTTGCCTCAACCCAGCGCGTGAAATAGTCTATGGAAACGATAATGTATTGATTGCCTCGTTTTGTGGTTGGCAACGGCTCAAAAAGGTCTACTCCGACGCGCTCCTATTGTCCAGCGGTTGGAGGCAATGGGTGCAATGGTGAAACCTGCTTATGCGTTGGGTCTGCGCGCACAGAGGACACTGTTTGACGTAACGCTTGACATCTTGAAAATATTCGTCCCAGTAGTTTCGCTGTGCTTTTTTGTCAAACGTGTTTCCTATGCCAAAATTTGCCGAGAATGTATCGCTATGGCATTGATGTAGGATATCGCCTTTCATGCTGTGCGCGGGACAACTATTTGGGAAACTGGTTCAGCATTCTAGCTCCAGTGCATCAGATGTACCAAAATACCATCTTTCATGGAGTATCTCGGTTTCTCGAGCAGAAATTGTTCAGTCATATTCTCGTCCATCGGCAATATGCCTTGCCCTAAGAGCTCGATTCGACTCTCAGACCCGGATCTGCCCGTTGATGCTGTGACAGATCATACAGTTGTGCGTTTGCTCCTAATTTACACAAATCGACTTGCGACACTTCTCGTTCGATCGCTAAGAAATCTGCTTCGTCAATGCTGGCTCGTGATGGAGCATCCACGTTTTCGTGTTCTCTTCCTGGCCGATACTTTATTTGGAAATGCATGCCTGTCATATTTGCAATCTATTTAGCAAAACGTCCATGGTGAGTTTCATCTTTAAAGATGTCGGCTGGCTTTAAACTGAGGGTGCAGGCTACGAAAATATCCTTCTTCACCCAATCCGTTAGAAAACTTTCTACGCTAACTTCGTGTTTCTCCGTAAGGTGCGGATGATCGAATTTCATTGTCTGGACTTGCTGTACCAGATCCTTTTGCTTCTCGGGCTCATTGACCAAAGGCACTTCCGTTGGCACTATTTCCCCAACTTTCTCTATATGGCCCAGAATCAAGTCGACTGGTAGATTGACCAGAATTTGTGATCAATTCATGACTTAGATGGGGGTTCGTCTATTCCTGACTTTATTCGTTGAGTGCGCTATCAATATAGCCATGTCGTTCGATGGCGATGTGAAATCAGCTGCGAAGTGGCATTCTGACTTTGATTGTCCCCAGATAAACTTCTCAGTGTGAGGTGGGATAGTCGTTGGTGTTCCCACTCTGGGCATTCAATGTGCTCTTCCTCCACTTGTGCGAGTTACGCTACACTGCTAGATAATTGCTGCACCAACGGTATCTTTTGTGAAAATTCGAAACATAATTTGCTCATCTCGGTCATCATATCCCGTCCTATGATCATTGTGACTGGCAGACCATCCAAGACATAGAGTGGATGGGTGATCGTTCCCCCCCATCGCTGTCACTTTGCATGTGACGAGGGTGCGTTCGATAGCTGCGTTCCTTTGATCGACTTCAACGGAGCAGGCTTGCAATGTTTTACGCACATCGATGGATTACTTTCCACCAGTGCATTCAACAATGGCTTGCTGATAAAACTTTTTCCTGCGCCCGTGTCTTGTGGGCTCTTGCGCGTATGTTATTGCTAATAGATTCCACCCATGGGACTACTGCAGGCACAATTGATTCTCTGAAATTTGCGCTTATTACTTCATCTGGATTTACTTCTCATCGTCAGTTTCTTTGCCTCCTGTGTTTCCGGCGTGCATATTTTCTCTTTTTTATTTGTCCTATATTAAATTCGCCAAGAACGGCCTGCATAAGTGGCAACCCACTTAGCAGACCCAAACAAAGGTTAATAACTGGCAAGAATGTAATCGGGGCACAAACTAAAAATGTCAGTATTTCGCGGAGCACAAACGGTCTCTTCATCATTTCATATCGTTTTTTGAGTGGTCGTTGCTTTGTCTCGCCTTCTCTCATTCGATGCGCAGACGTTGGTCCTGAGGGCCATTGGGCTCCAACTGATTCAGATTGCCGCCACCAGGCAAGACCACATAGTGAATATAAAGACCGCATCAAGCCATGACGATGAGAAAAACACTTTAAAAAGGCTAAAAAAAAAGGCGAAAAGGCATTACTGTATTCTGTTGTTGATCTTCATTGGCTAGTGTGACGCGGCTCAAGTGTTTTTATCAGAGAGGCAAAACCACGCGACCGCTTCATACCGATAATTCTATTCAACTCCCCCCAGACGCAGCACGTCCGTCCAACTCTAATCACACGAGCACATCACTGTAATGTCACATGGGGGCAAGCAGCATGATAAGGAGGGAATTCAAACGTACTCTGATCATCACTCTCCCCTCTAACAAAGAAAAAACCGAAGAAACGAAAAACGAACAAAATCATAACACCTACGTCGTCGATCTTAAAATTGAGGGTGAGCGGATACGACCACGTTTTGACACACCCGAGCTTCCCCGACCTATCTGAAAAGAACCAAAAAAACCACACGCATGTTACCTCATAATACATCCTCGCGTAGCGCTGGGCCACCTCACAAAAGCCATTATGTGCCCCTACTCCCTAGCCACGCGCACCTTCCCACGGTTGTCTTCCTCCTTCTCTATAAGTAGTATAAGGAAAAGGACGATCGGTAGTCACTTTAGGAAGATGTGCCTTAGCATAGACAGTGTTGAAACATACCGTGTGTATTTGATGGGCTAATGTTTTAAGATAGACCATGCTAAGGGTAGCACTGTGAGCCGTCTAAACGCTCGGGCATTCGCTCTCACAGCTAACCTAAGCTGAAGCTGCCCTGCTTGATTCTATCGGACACGATGCTTAAGCTCAAGCTTGGAGAGTCCCCGTGCTCATCGAAACATGCTCAGGGAGAGCTTCCATTGAAAAAGGCGAGAAAGAGAGAGTGCTCAGACGTTGCATCCGCTATCCCATCAAAGAGACTACAATTACTAGAAACTGGAGCGAGCGTTTCAGCGGTAAGGGGAGATGAAACCTTAGAAATCGAGCGTGGCTTAACTGAAGGAGCTTCTAATCCATCGAGTTCAGATCATCAAGTCGTAGCATCGAAACGGGGTGTAGAGAAGCAAAAAAGTGCAATTTGCGAAAAAGAAATTTTACTGAAAAATTTTGCCCGCCACAAAAAATTGCACGACGCGTCCTGCTACGACTGCAGCATTAAACAATAAAAAAATTGCAAAAACTTGGAATATTTTTGGCAGCATTATCGAAAGCAGCACCTCAAATTCAATCATCGTTGCCCAAAATGCAGGCAACAATTCAATTCAGCGGATGAATTTTTAACGCAAGAACACGTGGGCAGCTGCCTGAAATATGCACCTGATAAGAAGCGCCGCAACCATTGGAACACTTTCCAGAGGTGCACTCCCCACAAGTTCTCTTTCATGATCCCGCCGACCCACCCAATCGAGATTCGCCATTCTGGCAAGATCCAATAATGCTCCCCTACGTCGACGAAGCTGATGTTGTTGGTCTAGTTGAGCACTACTGGCCGCTCTTTCGTCAGCATTTTGAAACAAATTCTGCCTAATCAACGAACTTTTTAACAGAGCAGTCGGGACCGATACTAGTTTTTCTTTAGCTGACGCTATGAGGCACTCGTACAGCATGATAAATGTGACTTACAATTTCCATGTTGGAATCTCTACGCTACTTAAAAGACAAGTTGGAAATGGGCGAATCGAGTACCGCATCTTCACAGCTTAGAGCCAACGGCAAAATTTGTTTGATAGAAATATTTTGATTCATGATTTGGCCTTACTCGATTCCGCGATAAAGAAGATTGATGCGATCGGTGATTTAAGTGATCACGTTGAACGGCCAGGTAAGGATTGGAAAATAGCTGCGGTTTTCGGATTCACTTTTTATTGCTACCTGTGTCCCCAATTGGTCGCTGGTCGCGGACGTGAGCGTCTACCAACATGGTTAGCCTGCAACACGAAAAGTCTGCTCATCATGGAACGTGACAGCGGGAAAAATTTGAACACTGACTCGCTGTGCGTGTTTCGATGCATTTTGGCAGCCCAAAAAAAGGGCCAGCAAAATCTGGAAGTGGTCATGGAAGCCTATGAGAAATACAGGATTTCTGTCGATGGACCCGTCTGGGACACGTTTAATGGGGTGCCAGATGAACATTGGCCATTGAGTTAGCAAATTTTTAATGTAAACGTTCAGATTGACCGTGAGACGTCACCAAAAAGCGTTATATGCCTTTGAAAAGCTAACGACTTTGACTCGAATCAGTTTACCATAAACTTGCGCAGCCACCCGATTGAGGCTGAAAACGTTCACATGTCGCTAAAAACCAATCTGAACTGAATTTCTGCGGTCGTCATTTGTGCGCAGGCTGCAATCGAATGTTTAAGCTAGAAAAACATTTGGCACAACATTAAAAATTTAATTGCTTAGATGGGCAACCTAGTCATGCTTACAAAGATGGGTGCTTCGAGGCACCGCGAGCAATCTTCGATCAGCTGCTTGAATTCGGAATTTTTGTCGAGCCAGATCGTCGACTTTGCATAGCATTCATCGTCTGGGATATGGAAGGCACACTGCAGCCGCTGCAGGAGCGATTTCAACGCACCTGAGATGAATGAAAGCGCGGAGATCCGTCTAAATAGCTAAAATATTGAAGTAGAATACGTCGGGGAGGCAAACGGGCTACAATTTCGAGAACTTCACAAGCCTATAACTGGCGCCATCAAATCCACTGTTCCTGGATATGGGCATGTTCAGTTCTTTCATAATCAGAATGGAAGCTTACTTCTTCAAGACATTTCCAATGCCATGAACGAAATCAGCGCCAAAAATAACGAATTGCAGCGTGAAGCTTTTTCGGAGGAGCTGCGTAAGTTGAGCGATACTTTGAAAGTGACCGAAACAGCATTGGAAAATGCTGACAAAAATCAAAAACGACGAGCAAAGGCAAACCTGAAAAAAGTTGAAACATTAATCAAAAATTTCGACAAGTAACTGCGGGTTTGCTCAGTTCTAAGCTTGAATGGAGGACGGTATGATTTGAACCTTTGCAAAGCTGAACTATTTCCTCATCTGACATTCGAAGTACGCCAGGCAAGAAATAATTTAGCCAACGATGTATCCGACGGTCCGTTCGCACACATGGCCGGAAGCCATTCTCCGCGGCAACGGTTTTTCTGTCACTGAAGACGGACAAGCTAGAATTATTGGACATTTGCTAATATGCACCGGGTACATCATTGGATCGGTTTATCAAAGCTTTTAACTCCCATGGTGATACAAGAGGAGCGTTTCCATTCGCCCTTCTACGAGGCATGGACGACCTACACAAAATCACAGAGTTCCCAACTCAATCGGCTTTTTACTCAACACTGAAGGGTGCTGGAATCGATGAAAAAGCCTATTGGGACGCAAAGGTAATATGGGACGCGTTGCCAGAACCCAGGACAATGTTCAGCTACGTTTGGTGGTACAATTCGAGGCAAATTGACGAAGGTGTACCCATACGGTATCTTGTGTGAGTAGGGATTATCCTAGAGGATGAAGGGATGGTCCTTTGCAGAAATGTCGATCCATTTTCCATCGCGTGCACCAACATACCAAATATATTTTGGGAAACTTCAGAGTTGACGTTTACAAACAAGCAATATCTGTCCCAGGCGTGTGCCTCACTTACCTTTTTTAAACTCTCCACTAACAACTTCCGACCGCTCACTTTAAGTTATTTGGGGAGGATGAAGCCGACCTGAGCCAGGAACTATATTTATCGATGACAGGCGGGTGCAACTATTGTCACCAGGCTAGCTGAAAAGGACAAAAGCAAGATCAGGGGCACTGAAACTGACGCGAAAAAAAACCATTGGTCTGGACTCCAACGAGCTGTACCTAGACGCTATGTGCAATCACGACATGCCGACGGGATACTGTACCCACTAGGCCATGGACAAGTATGGGGGCTTCGAGCGCAAATCGGAAACGATCGACGAAAAACTGAAACGTCGTATGAGTCATGGCGAAGTGCAGTTCATGAGATATGCCGCATACAGGGACATGTGTACATTCACAGTTCGCTTCACGGTAGTCAAACGAGACTCGGCCCTCGTCAGTAGCCCGTTGATGGTTTTGCCAAAGACGCCAAGCCTCGACCGTTCGCAGATGCGCACGCGAGGCTGCATATGGTGCAATAGCAGAGGTTCATATTTGTTTTTCACTTATCGAAAGAATGCTTTTTTTTAAGTCGAGTGCGAGGGCATCGCTTTTGTTGGACTTAATCCAAAGTGTTATTACGTTTTGAAAAATCAGAATGACGAGCAGGGAAAATATTCTGCGAAGGGGGTCCAGGCGAGGAATCGCCGGGATATTTTTACCTTCAAAAATTTTTTACGATATTTTACATGGCTATGGGGATAACAAGGCGTTCAATTTAGGCATTAGACCTGTAAAGGGGAAAATGCACACGTATGTGCAACAAAAGACTGGGCTGACACGCTTGTACATAAAGCGCATTTGCGCAGCTTTAACTTACGAGACTACTCCGCTTTCGCTGTAAATGTTGGTGATGGATATACTGTCTTTTGTGGATTTTCAAGTTTAGTGTACAGAGCTTTTTGCGGCAAAAATTATGCTGAACATCATGTTTCACCTACGAAGCGGTAGCTGCTCTGGGATGTTCATGAACAACGATATACAGTATTCGTATCAGACGAGCCGGAAAGGCGGCATCTTCTTGGGTGCCGTTAGGTCTCCCCTGCTCCGTGTCTGGTCCATATCGAACTCGACGTTGAAAATATTTTAAGCCGATTCGGTTTGTCTACTTGCAGGCTTCGATTAATTTAATATATGATCTGGTGGTTTGTCGTGGAAAAATCAGTTTCTTGGAGCCATAAAACTCAAATTTTTGGTGCGGGGCGGGGTCCGGCGGGGCCCCCGCCCCCCCCCCCCCACCCTACCTCAAATCCTGGCTACTTCACTGCAGTTAGACGACACTGGCGATGGCGCGCTAAAAAAATTCGGTCATTCGAACTTAGTGCTCAGCCAGCTGCCCTCGCCTCCGCCAAACACCCATTTTCGTTGGCCCATATTTCGTTTCTTGAACTATTTAAATTTGGCTCATCTCATTGAAACTGGGTGATGGAGTGTGCTGATTACAAATTTGATGAAAGCGGAGACACGCTGACCATGGTTCGCATGCAAACATAATCTTTCTTGACCATTTTCTAAAATTTTCCAAATTTTTCCAGATTTCCCATTTCTCCTCTTTGTAAAATGAAGCATCTATCTCTGGGCTTGAAGGGCTTAAAAATAAGCAAATCAAGATTCTGTGTGAACTAAGCGATTGCGATTGACTATTCTATTTGTCCAAGACCATTTTCTCCTCTTTTGTGCCATCAGCAAGCTGGCGCTACAGTATGCCAAGGCTGCCATCGATTTTTCCGCCTGGTCGTGTATCTCCTAGTTTCAGAAAGTTCGAATTGGTGACTTTTTTGGATAATGGGGTGATGAATTGCGCTGCATGAGTCTACCATTGTCGCCCTCTATGTTGACCCTGTTTGCGGCCGGCTTCCTCGCTATCTGGCCAGGTCGAATGCATTGCCATTAACATCCATCATAACTCTAAACTTCCAGAAATGAGAGAGCGGGCGTTCACATAGATCCAGTTTTCCCCCAAAACTGCACGCATTCTGGATGTCCAGGGCGGGATTTCGGACATCAAGCGAATTTCTAATCATTCTGAAGTCGCCCCTAATATTTTGCAAAGAGCTCTCTGCTGCCCTTGAACACATGCTACAATTTTTGGTGTTGTTAAGTTTGACTTATCGGTTGTCGATGCTCCTTTGTGAGTCATCCATGCTTCCCCATGTCTCATATAATAATAATGACTTGTAACTCGAATTATGAGCAAAAAAGGAGCATTTCTACGCAAGGTCTCCTCGTTTATTACCATAGAAAGGTTAGATAAAAAAGTGGAATAATTAAAAGATTTTTGCCAGTGGTATTTGCAAACACCATCGGCTTATAATAAAGGATCTGCTAGTTCAGATCGGATCTGATCAGATTCAATTCAATCAGATCCAGTCGTGAGATTCGACGAAAGTAAAGTAGGTGTCACTATCTGCTATTTTTCATGTTTTATCAGCAAAGCCACGCGCAGAGTCCTGCATCAATACCCATACATATACCCACTCGTAACCATCGGATATGGGTACGGGTTTGGGTAAGAGGCGACGGGAACGCAGACTCCTTCTTGGAAATCATTCTCAATCTCCAGTTAGAAAACTTTGAACCGTAGAAGCAAAGATGGACGAGTATTCCTGAGCTTCTTAGAGGTGGGGGAGGAATTTATATTCATGAATTGATTCATGAATTGATGCTTTTTTTTGCACTCTATTTAAACATTTATCAAAAAACCGGTAAGGGTGTGA
Organism: Mesodorylaimus sp. YZB2_4; assembly: GCA_030248295.1. Taxonomy (NCBI): domain Eukaryota; kingdom Metazoa; phylum Nematoda; class Enoplea; order Dorylaimida; family Dorylaimidae; genus Mesodorylaimus; species Mesodorylaimus sp. YZB2_4. The sequence goes on from JASANH010000180.1 coordinate 70,856, forward strand.
TAATAGATTAGTTTTTTAGAACAGTACGGGTATGGGCAAGGTACGCCGGGCAAGGGTACAGAGGTCGTCCAGCGGGTACGGGTAGCATACGATTTGCATTCCCCGTGCAGGACCCTGGCCACGCGACTAGACGATGGACCAATTGCGTACTGGTAGTCGACAAGGCTAGCTCATGCTCACTTCTATGCATTTGATGCCCCAGAAAAGACAGTCAGTCTTGTTTTCGACATCAAGCTAATCGTGCTACTTGTCGTTCATGCAAAGGCCTGCTCGAGGGCATGCTTGTGCAAGAGTCCGCAAAGAAATACGGTAATATGACATAGAATTTTATTCTTTGAACTCACTGAAGCGTGTAACTGCTTGCTAACTTAGCGATAGCGACATTTTTCAAGACTGTCAATGCTAACTAATTTTGTATTGCAACTTAACGGGTAGCGTGATATGCTCGCCATTGATCAGACTCGGCTCGGAAAGGTAAGATTTAGTTTGGCTACTTGCATCACTGGACACAAAACAGGATTCCACCAGAAGTGTCTCATTCATAATCTTTATTACTGCATCTTTATCGAGCTCCGACATGAAGGCGCTAGGGCACATAGTTGTAGTGCGTGCAGCTTGCATTAGTTGGAGCTGGAATTGAACGGGGGCAATGCGGGCAGGCGTCCAGAATCGAGAACGAGAACAGCTGGCAGAACGTTTTTGAAGCTGCGATATCATTGATAAAATTAAAGCTTCGGCACCAAAGTCTCCGCCAGCATGTATCAGCGCAATCATGTGGCTGTTTTGCATTCATGACCTCGATTGGTGTTTCTATCATGCACACATTGGTTTTCTTGTGGTCTTCTTCTCCCTCTAAGATAGGAAGATCTTCAGTCAAAGTAGACAGCAGATCAGGTCAGGTTTAGCCTGACCTGAAATTTCAAGTCAGCTCGACCCGAATCCGTTACAAGCAGTTAAAATAAATGGCGGTCAAGGGAGCGATTATTAGGAGCGAATTCGGGATTCAGGGAAAGAATAGATGCTAGGATTTTCCTTGATTTTTCAGCATAACATTTTCCTGGATTTTCCTTCAAGGCCTACATACCTAACAAGGACTTACTGCATCATTTTAAGGAATTAGATGTGATTGTGGGCCTGAAAAGACTTTACAGTCGCTATTGCTCACTCACGACTATGGTCAAATCGCGATTAACTTTTTTTAATGCGGATAGTCTAATTTGAAAGCCCATATCTTTTTACGTATTTTGTATCAAATTAAAGTGCGGCAATAAGATGAATTTTGGTAAAAGAAGTTGGATGCACTTTTGTGTCTGATCGACTTTTGTCAATCATGGGCTGTTTTCTTCACAATATCAGTGGTTTGTAGAATGAAAGGGTTTTTTTAAGCACATAAGGTTTTTTTTTAAACCCGCATTTTTTGACACAAAAAATTTAATTGTGTGACGTTCTCCCCCTCCACTAAGTCGTTCCCCCCACTGAGACTATTCCCCCACTGTGTCGTTTCCCCCACCTCGTCTAATGGGGAAACGACTGACTGAGACATGCGACGTTTTCTCACTGAGACGATTTCCCCACCATCAGTTTTGAGAAACTTGGGCTATTCTGAGCCTCCGTATGGAAATAAGTACGTATCGACAAATCTTTATAGCTTGTTTTAGAAAACATGGAATATGCCTCAAATACTTAACGATTCCGTTCAATCATCGTTCGACAGCCATGCTTGAAAAGCCATGTTGTGATAGGGCCTAAAATGCTCGCTCACGTGCTCCTTGGACCACGCTCGCCTGGTTCAAGGACGAAGAAGACGAGCCTGATGCATTATGAATGAGAAAACTACTTTGCCAAAATCTGCAGCTGTCATAATGGTGAATTCACTGAAGTTCCACTGCCTAAATTTATGTCTTCTTTTTTTCCCAGATTTACACTGAGGAAGTTCTATCGGTACATCTAGATGTGGAACATGCCTTCAGTGGCACTGAAAACCTGGTCTGGTCTTACATACATTCGAATTGGCAGCGTAAGTTGGGAGTCTGCAATATTACTGCAATTCTGCAAGAAGCTGGGAGTTCAAAAAGTTTTTAGCCTGAATATCTTGCACGTTGAGCTGTAGCACCAAACTTGTACTTTAACACTGCCCTTACCCTACAAGACAAGCCTATCATGTGCCACACACATCTGATCACACACGTGCTGCTTTTTGCGAGCCACGTCGTACCTACCGGCATATCAGGAGGAAATTATGGTGGGGAAACAACACGGTAGGGGAATTTCGTCACGGTAGGGGTGGGGGGAAACGTCGCATGTCTCAGTGAGTCGACTCCCCCACCAGACGAGGTGGGGAAACGACCAAGTGGGGGAATCGTCTCAGTAGGGAAAACGACCAAATGGGGGAACAAAAATTTTTGTTCGGGTCCTTTTCAATGAAAATTGACCAGCCGTGAAATTAATATCGTCTTCTGGGTATTCATGTCATTTATTTTAGAGATATGTCATAATAAAGAACGGGGAAAAGAGTCATTTTTTTAAACTGGTTTTTTTAGAGCCCACTTTTACAGACAGTGCCTCTTGATGAGAGCTCATCACACACGGACTCTCAGCCAATAAGCGTCAAAAAAATTTGTCATGATCTTATTGAACAATTAATCTGACATTATTTGAGGTTACGCATGATAAAAACCTTGAAAAGCAAGGCTTCAATCAGGATATATACTGCATATCTTGCGAAGCCTGAATTTAAATCAGATATGAATGTTTGTGGCTAATAATTGTCAGAACTTGAAAAATTCTCCAGTTTTTTAACCGTTCGAGCCTTTTTTAAAATATTTTTGACCCGTTTTATCTGCCCCATAAGTGAGTGACTGGATCCAAAGTATAGTCGAAAGCCTATCGAAGCAACAACTTTCGTAAGCTTACTCGAAAACTGGCACAATGCCGGGTACGATGAGTTGCAGCGAACATCTTCGATACTTCCATTCGACTTCAGGGTCATGCAGTATTCGCCATTATTATCATTCGCGCCGCACATATGATATCTGAGCCAGGTGTTGCCAGCATTCATTTGTGTATTGAGTTTGGTTACCCCGTCGTACCAAAATGTGGTGTCACTGGTTACTGAGCATGGCCTACCACGTATTCCGTCCTGACGTCGAAGTGCCAGAAAGGGCATTCTGTTTCCCATCTGAAAGTGTGAAGCGTCTTTCAGAAAGCAGCTCTCTTTCACTCCGAAAAAGTCGAATTAATAACAATGTTTTCACCTTGGAACGCAACATCTTTTCATGCTCGCTGTCGGTATGGATTTGAGCCAGAAATGCCCCCTGGTTTTCGCAGGTCTTCCAGGCGTTCTCCCATGTTGAGTAATTATTCATAACGAAAAAACATCGTGATCCATCCTCCACACCTATCAAACTGGAGCACGCCCTCGCGTTACACTGCAGATCTAGAACTGAATGTGATATTTAAAAAAGTAAAAACTCACACGACTTGCTTACTTTGTGATTTTGTTGGACTCAAAAGAATAAAACCCGAAATAAATAATATGACATTTTTCATGGACAAAACTATGATCAATGTACGCGCAGAAGGCATTTACTGTGCTGTAGAGCAGTGGAGAAGATCAGACCAGGGGCTATTTCACAACAAAATGTTGCCTGATGCTGCTGAAGGCAGACTTTCCCACCCCGCGAATCCTGCGAGTGCCACAAGAAACGAGATAAATGCTCAACGGCTAGTGACAGCTAGAATTCTCGATCATTTTTTCCATGTAACCATGGACATTGTTAGGCCTGTATGCGTCCATTCTTTGCTCCACCTCTTCCTCCACATCAACAGAGTGGTTAATGATTGCCGTTTACCGAAAGTCAATTTAAAAGTCACCATGGAGACTCGGTTCAGTGCTCTATTGACTTTAGGAAAATTACAGTACTCGTACATAAACACATACTGTATAAGCTACCCTATGTAATCCTGCTGACTGACCAACTGCGAATTGATAGGAGATTGGATGAGTACTGATTTTAATATTACGCATCAAAAAATCGACTTTTGTCTGGAATCCTCCTTAGAGGGTTTCTGACAGACTCGACCTCGGGGCTAGTCAGTCTAATTTTTTGACCTTTTTTTATGTGCTCAATCACGATATGTCCTTCATGTGCCTAAGCGAGAAGTGGTCAGCATGCGGTCAGGGGGAACGTCAGGGCGAAAGATCGGTTTTTTTTGCGATCGACCTTCAGGGATGGCCCATTAGGTGCTTTGGACGCTGGTCTGAAAATGCGATAAGGCCTGTGTAGTTAAATAACCCACTCCAGTTTTTTTCTGCGTTGACGTTTGAGAGTGGGTTCCTGAGAGACTCGACTCGGTGCTGTCCAGTCGCCTTTTTTGACCCTCTTTTTTATTTGCTCTTTCAAAAGTACTCTCAAAACTGATTGCCTCGGCCGGAGTAAAATTTTCCCAATGTGCCTAAAAATGGAAATGGAGCACTTCAAGGATTGAAGTGATCACTTTGGGTCATACGTGCTTGGTTTTGGGTCTAGAATAATTTTAAAAATACAGAAATGACTAAAATTTAAGAAATCTGAATTTTAAATTAGCCTAGCTGTAATATTCAACAAAAACCGTCTGTAATCAGTTGTGATTAGTCACAAAATCGATTATGGGCGAATCATTAAATCAGTCCAACCCTGTTTTTTTTTAAGAAATGGTACCCCGAGGTCACAACATCATAAAACACCCCTAATTTCCGCACTACGGACCACAGTTATTGTGCACATAGCTGATAACTGCGCCCAATTTTGGCAATTTCGGCTAATCATGATCGATTTATGCTGTTGATCGGTCGCGCTAATCAGTAATAGTCTATCTGCTAGCCCTTAAAAAGAGGTTAAAAACGCTCTATTCTTTGTCAAAATTCGTTGATTTTCACCCGAGATAATGAAGAAAACTCCAATTTGGAAGGGCTAGCAGAAAAGCTATCAGCGCGAATAATTAACTGCGCAGGATAATCAATCATGATTGACTAAAATTGGCGAAGTGAGGCGCAGTTATCGGCCATGTACCTAATAATTGTGGTCCTTAGTGCGGAAATTCCCTTTGGTATAATAATCTACTGACTACTATTCCAATAAAAAAAATTTCAATAGCTACTATTTCAATAAAAAAAGTGAGACAGTGCCTGATCACTTCTTACTTACCATGTGCTTTATTTCCATATATAGGGACATTAGAAAAATTTTACTTCAGCAAAACACTCAGTTTTGTGAGTACCGTTCAGACCAAATAAAAAGGGGGTCAAAACATCGACTGGCCAAGTATATTTCATATTAGGCGAGTCTCTCAAACACTCTCACAAATATCCCGCTATTATCGCTGAAGCACACTTTATGTCGCCCTCCTACCCATTATCCTGTGCTAGAAGAAGATACCTACAGTAGTGTATCGTTTGGTCTGTATGTGACATGTATGGTGAAGTCAGAATCTCCGTGTTGATGCTTCAGTGAAACGACTGTTTTTTTTGAATTCGTAGTGCTAAGCATGTTTTTGCGACTCACTTTCATTACATTCTGCTGCACAATCAATAAATTATTCCAGCTGTAACATGTGAAAAAGTAAACGCACTCGGATTTTAATAAAAATGAGTCGAAAAACCAGTTAAAGTACAAGATCAGTGGAGCGTTTGAAGAACTGATCTCACGGGATATGTAGCGTTTAAAAAAAACCGAGATCTGCGGAAAACCAAATTTTAACGAACCTATTACAGTAAAAAATGTCTGGCTGTCAGGTTTCTTGAAAGTAGTGGTTCCAGTTAATCTACAAATATCGCATTTACAGCGTGATGGCTTTTATAAATTTTATGCTGTTTCACATAGATTACTCGAATCCCCTGCATTATCGGGCGTCGCTGGACGAACTGAAGATAATGTGCCACATCCGACTGCACATCAACGTGCTCTCGCTGATCGGCGCCTGCACGAGCGACATCGAGCGCAGACAATTCTTCGTCCTGACTGAATACTGCCGGCACGGTTGCCTGAGGGACTATCTGATCGAGAATCGATCGAGATTCGAAGATCCCGAGGTGAGTGGCATTTTGGCTTGCACTTTCCCGCGACGACTGACTTTCATTTTCCGAACAGAGAAGCGACGAGCGTGTGCAGACTCTGCTTAAAGGGCCACTGAAGTCAAATTTTTTATGCTTAAAGGGCTAACCATACCCCCTGACAAATCATTTAGCCGCCCTAACTCTTGCACCCGGTCCCTCCTTGCGCGCTCTGGAACATGAAAATGCTGTGAAATTCGAATTCGCGCCAAATGGCCTCTCCACCCTCAGGTTCGTGTTGGAATGGACATGTGTGCGCGTAAGTGCCGGCATACGACCGCTACGGCGACTGGCGTTTTGGCGCCGTTCTTTTTGGCTGCGCTACTTTGGCGCCAATCGCCTTGGCGCTGGGTGCTTCTGGCGTCGGCCGTTACTGCTATTCTCTATCAAGCACAAGCCGACTTCGCTTCTGGTGTTTTGGCGATCTTGTTTTTTTGGCGGCATGCTTCGGACAAGCAGCCCCTTTTCCGTGAAAGCGGGAAAATTTTTGGCGGCTAAAACGATGGAGACTCGAGCGTTTGGCGTCAGTTCGTCCTTGACTATCAATGTAAGTTTGGGTTTTCGCGTACGATGGCTGACGAAGAAGTGGTTTCGTTTTTTAAAACAAAATTTGAAGGAGATGGAATTTCGTATCAGGGTTATCAGTATCGGAAAGATAACAAACGATTACGAGATGGATCGTTTCTTTGGCGATGTGTGAAATCGGGATGCCCTGGACGAATGCAAACAGCGGCTGACTTTGGTCGCCCCGTACTACGTGGTCGTGATCATGATCATTTACCAAATCCTGAAGCAACTTCTGTTCGTTCGACTGTGAGTCGAATGAGAGAGCGAGCAGCAAACGAAACGACGTCGATTCCGATAATTTACCAGCAAGAATCGGCCACGTTAGCAAATTCTCCTGCGGCAGCTGCTATTCTTCCGACTCAATTAAATCTATCATCGAGTTTGTATCGGAAAAGACGAAAAAGGTATTCATTTAAGCGTAAAAGCCTAGACTCTTTTTTACTAGGATTTTTGATTAATAGTGGGCCCCACCCAATAGGGACTGAACCCCATTTTGATTTCCAGTATTGCAGGTCTAAAACAAAATGACATTGTATTTTTGCATAGACTACGTACAGTATGCTAGGTTTCTACGCATTATTGCTAGCTACCTAGGTTGCAATCATGGCTTCATCAAAAAGTGCTCCTGAAAACTGCAGCTAGCTGTCTAAACAGGCCCTTCCTATTTATTACTTTTTTAGGTATTCGCAATTACCAGCAACTCGGGCGCAGATTAATCTTCCGCCCCCTCTCCGCCTGACTTCGACTGGATCGCAGTTTCTGTTGGTCGAACAAGATGAATTTTTGGTTTTTGCAACGGTCCCAAATCTGAGGATTCTGTGCGAATCAGCGACTGTTTTTTTGGACGGCACGTTCGACGCAGTTCCAAATCTGTTTCGTCAACTGTTCACGTTACACGCTTTCGTGGAATCTCGTCAAGTATGGTAGTTCTGTACTGCATGATTATAAGCCTATTTTAGTTGGTAGTATTGTAGCCTATTTTAGTTGGTCTTTCTTTTTAGGTGCCCTTAGTTTATTGTTTAATGGCAAACAAATCACGTGAAGCTTACGTCGCTTTGTTTCGATGTTTGAAAGATGCGGCAACTGCAAATCAGTTACAGTGCAGTCCAAGAGTCATAATGAGCGATTTTGAAAGCGGCGTGATTCCAGCTGTCCGAACCGAATTCCCTCTGGCAACGCATCGAGGCTGCTACTTTCATCACTCGCAGGCAATATTTCGCCAAGTTCAACACCTCGGCTTGCTCCAAGCTTATCGCCAAGACGAAAATATCCGTGCTCAAGTGCGTCAGCTCATGGCTTTAGCATTCGTTCCTGAAGCTGAAGTGCTGCAAGTTTTCTACTTGTTACGCCAACAAGCTGATCCGGTATTAGCCCAATTATTCACTTATTTTGAGCTTCAGTGGATTCAAAATACGTCATTGGCAATGTGGAACGTTCATGGATTGAATCGTCGAACTAACAACGACATGGAAGGGTGGCACCATCGCTTCAACGCTACAGTCCAAAAACACCACCCAAATATTTACGTCTTAGTCGAGTGTATTCAAAAGGAACAGGCGGCAACCGAAGTCACCATTCAGCAAATTCGTGCGGGTCAAGTCGTAAATCGAATCAACGGGAAGTATCAATCCATCAATTTGCGGATCGATGTGCTTCGAGGACGGTTTGAAAGACGGGAAAAAGATGTCATGCAGTTTCTGCATGGTGTCAGCTATAATTTAGCTTTATATGGTTGAGTTTTTAATTTTTGCTGGAGTAGCTGATTCCGCATTTGAGAATCGGGTTTGATACAAATACAGTTGATGATGATTGTACCAGTAGTAGTGTCTATTTCGCGTACAGTGCATTATATGCGTAATCACTTTGTTATTGATTAGAAAATTGGAAAACGATAAAGCTTGAGTAAATGATTAGTGTGAAGCGTTTACACTCGACATTGCTGTGTACTTACAGAAAAACGACGCCTCTAATTCTGTAAAAGAGTGCTGAGTCTGTAATTTTGTGCCGAATAGGAGCCTTTCTGATCAAGGCGCCAAAATTTCACATCGCTAAAAAAGTAATAGCCAAATCGCTTGACGCTGCATGAGTCGACGCTAAATCTTTACGCGCTTAATATAAATGGCGCTATTTTGGCAGGCGCCAAATCGGCGCAGCCAAAATGCATGGCGCCAGAACGGCAAAAGTCAGACCGGCTGTAAACCTAAGTGCCACCATGGCTGCTCGGAAAACATGGAAGGAAATCCACGTTTTTGATGAACGGAAAGCATTTATTTTAAGTCGCATGTAAGAAAAAGTGGCGAAGAAGAATGAACATGGAATCTGATGATGACCTGATTTCTGTGAGCTCAGAATATCCAACTGACGAACCCTTGCAAGAAATGGTTCTCCGAGTTTTGAATAGCGTTGGAAGAATTTACCAACTGGAGAAGATATCGGCGATAGCTGGTAGGTACAGTACATAACGCAATGTGAAAATTAGTTGCAGTGCTTTCTTTTGACTTCAGTTCTAACAAGAATCTTGGTCTGAGGATGGACCCAATTCGCAACAAGGCCGAAAGTGTTGTCGTTGGGGTTCCGTCCTGGTGCAAGTGCAGTGGTCGTTGTCAGCTTCAGAAAACCGTGGGGGAATGCTATTGCTGTCTCGAGTCTGCAGACTACCAAACTGAAAACGCATGGAAGCTGCTTGAGCACGTCGAAAGCGGCTGCGTAACTGAGGCTAGAGCTTTCAAGCTGTTGTGCTTGGAGCACGAGGTAAGTAGGTGTCAATGTTACACGGCTGTCTCATTTTGCCTGGATTTATTTTGAATCCACTCACTCGTAGAATTTTTTTACAGGTTGTCCGAGTGGGAGCACTACAAATCGCCCTTTATCATGGACAAGAAATTGATCAACCCTCTAATCGCTTGCTGCGTCACGCTGCCTATCGCCAATTTATCTTTTGGTGTTTTGGTCGAATCGGATTGAAGAATCGACTGCAAACTCCATCATGCGCAGTTTCAAAGATAAGGCAGGTGAGGAAGTTTGGTTGAAAAAGAAATATGTTGCTTCGGTGTCACATACCTACTATATAACGTAGCTTTTTTAACTTTTAGGCGTTTCCCGATCCTGACGAAATTTACGTTGGATTCCACGACGCCACAGATACTGGAAATTGGTTTGAACTTCTTCCATAGTTTTTCCGCTGTCAAATGCTGTTATTTGTGTCTTAGAGGATTTTAGGTAATGGACCTAATATGACGCAAGAACGATTGAATCCTCGCTAGTCCGTCTCTAAAGCATGTTTTCTCTTACAGCAAGCAAAAACAAACACTTTTTCACTTAGATGCGTATGCATGCAGATAAAGGGCATGAAAATTTCACGTACTAATAACCACCTCTTCCTGGATCTATCCCCCGAAAATAAATGAAGTAAACCAAATCTTAGTCAACAGGTTTAGGAGGCCTTTCTAAAGCTCTCGCCATCACACCTCTGATAACATGATCTGATTCGAACACAGCACGACCCTTTCCAAGCAAGTCCAACACATAATCCACGCATGATGCAACGACGTCTTTTCGCCACGAACAGTCCTTTTTCTCCAGGATAAACTTCTTTCGCCAGCCTTTCGACACTCGTGACCACTTCCAACGCCACATCGGCTGGTTATTCTTGTCCAGTATTAGTGACCGTCCGCAACTCGCATTGTGATCGATCACAGCCAAGGCAGAACGAGCATTGTAAGCTGGTCGCTTGTAAAAAATCGTTTTGGCGCATATTTCGGTCTGACATTATGATAACTTTCTAGTTCACTGGTGAATAGTCCCATCGTGCACTGATCTAACAATGGTAACAGCTGATCGTGAACCAAAGCAGCCAACTTCTGATGAGCCACAGACCTTTCTCGTCTGCGCCTCTTTTTCAGGCGTTATTTCGGCGTGGTGGCAGCTACGAACATACTGGAAAGATTCGTCGGCCTCCCACTCGTGAATTTTGATTATATGGTACAGGATAGATCGGACTAATTCTTGCAAAACCCGTTCATAATCTGCAGACCCCATCGAGCTGGCAATATCGCGGCAATTTTTGGTTGCCCAGATAAAATGATTTCGGATCTGCTTGGCCCACAGTCCGAGTTCTTTACATTCCCTTGATTCGCTGGCTTTGGATATTTTGTTTCTAAAATTCTTGGAGAGGTGCCATACATCTAACTCATTGGCAATCGCTGAATAGCTTTTTTCATCATCGAAATCACCTGAGAGTTCTGATCAGTACAAAGAACTTCGACCCGAATTTCATCCTCATCCAAAAATTCGTTCAAAATCTGACTCAACCCGATTTTTTCCATAGCTGAGCTGCTACTGACCCCTGGATCAGTCACTTCGACAGGATTGAAGGACAGTATCTTTTTGTTGTCCAAGTTCATAGCTGAGACGGTACAGTAGTGGGCGGTGAAACCTGGCAAATCAAATTGGCCATCAGCACCAAGAGTCAATGCTGCGGACTGGTCGTTGGCTTGTGTCTGTCTGATTTCTTGAATGAGCTGATTTTGCTGCATCGCATAGTGATTCATTATAACTGGGCAGAGCACGTTTTCTTGATATGCAAAGCGTGAACGCTCGCTGTACAGTCCCAAATCGATGACATCGGCCACGGCACGGAAAGCATTAAAATTTGATCCAGCACAAACGATAGCACCGGTCAGCTCGACGTTCAGGAGACCTGTTCGATTTTCGACCTGACAGGAGTCCGAAGTCTGCAAATGTCCACCCGCGCAAGTCCATTGAACGTGCAATCGGCACCCATGTTTTGTTGATAGCACTTGGTCTCTATCAATAGGTTTTCCGCAACCATGCTGCTGGCAAATTTTGAATAATTCAGCCAGCTTTGCGCATTTGATGATGAAACAACCATTACGGTCTCCCAGCGGGCAAGTGCTTGAAACTTCGTCATCAACGACGATGGAGACGCTATCTGAACTTGATTCATTTTTGGCACTATATGGAGGAGTATAGGTGGGTTCTCCAATCGGACTTCCGCCGTCGAAGGCAGCACCATACGAGACGGTGGACATGTGTCCAGACAAAACTTCCTCAAGTTGCTTCGGTTCAAGAGTTCGATTCAGATCTTTCGCCACTGACAATCTTTCTTGATCTATGACTATCGTTGAAGATTCAGGACATTCACTGACCGATAAGTCCAACTGACCATGTTCAGCTGATGACGAGCCAGGCGGTGAGCACACATCGAAAGCAGAAGGGCCTGGCGTTCCAGGCGCCGCCAATGCCACTCCTTTTCCAGAATAATGATGCTCGTAATGTGGGGCTGGTATCGAAGTTTCTGGTTGACTCCTCCCTTGTTTCTCCTCAGATGTTTTTGGCTTCGACGCAATCTTTTCTTTCCAATCTGATGGATTCTCGAATTGAAAAACAAAATTTTAGAGCGCAGAGCCATATATGGTCTTGCACACTTTACGCATTATGCCCTCATGTATCAGCCCCACTAATACATCAGTTTTAGGCCTGGGTTGCCCACTTAAAATCGGATTGGCCCTGTGTCTATAAGTGCATGCATTCACATCAGGTAATCAAAACGAGATTGTGCTATCAGACCTACAGTACTCGAAATAAAATTCAATTTTGTGCTCACCATAAAGTTCCAGTCACATCGCTCGAATAGACAAGGACTAGCTTCTTCTTTCAACGTGAATAGTTTGACATCACCAAAAGATTCGATTCGATTAAACATCGACGGCAAAAAATGCCGGCCACAGACGAGAAATGATGGTGATAGCACATCATTCACGGAAAGGTCTAAAGCTGTGAGCCAACGAGTACGTTTTGACCAATCCGACGGAACAGAAAAGAAAGGAAGACTAAAATGAATAGCCTTTCTTGATATGCCGCAAATATTGCAAGAATTTTTGCTGACAGCTAAGTTAAACATCCTAGAAATTCGCCAAGCTTTTTCAACTATATTTGAATAAAATTTCAATTTTTCTTTTACATAACACATACAATCGTGAGAAGAAGCGCATCAGTTTTCACTCCATTTTTCTTTCCGAGCAGCCGTGTGGCACTATAGCTATGGTGGCACTTACGCGCACACATGTCCATTCCAACACGAACCTGAGTGTGGAGAGGCCATTTGGCGCGAATTCGAATTTCACAGCATTTTCATGTTCCAGAGCGCGAGGGAGGGACCGGGTGCAAGAGTTAGGGCGCCTAAATGATTTTTCAGGGGGTATGGTTAGCCCTTGAAGCATAAAAAATTTGACTTCAGTGGCCCTTTAACTACGCCCACCAGGCGGCCAACGGGATGGAGCACCTGGGGTCCCAGAACGTGAGTAGCACCCCCATCCCGACCACTCTGGCTTCGCCCCTTTCAGGTCATCCACAGGGACCTCGCGCTGAGGAACATTCTTCTGACCAAAGTGCACATTGTCAAAATAGCCGACTTCGGCATGTCCCGTCGGCACGAGTCCATTTACCGCGAGGCCCTCTCGCCCGACGTGCCAGTGCCCATATTCTGGATGGCCTTGGAGTCGCTCATCGGCGACAAGTACACTCACAAATCGGATGTGTAAGTCAGCCCGCATCTCGGCTATCCCATGAGCCACCCTCCCAGTTTCAGGTGGTCGTTCGGCATCGTCCTGTGGGAAATGTTCAACTGCGGCAGACGGCCTTACCCCGATCACGAGCCCGACGCCTGCTTCCGCTCGTGGCTCCAGGCCAGCGAGCAGAACAAAATGGGACCCCCGAAACTAGTGTGCCCGGAAATGTAAGTTTGTTGGTGGAGTTGGTGTCGTGTGGTCTTTCTGTGCCCCTGCCCAGGTACCAGCTGATGCGGTACTGCTGGAAGGAGAAGGCCGACCATCGACCCACGATCAGCCAGTGCAAACGACACATCGCCGCCAGCCTTGAGACCAGGTCCTCCTCCGTCTCTGTCTCGCTCATTAGGACGCTGACTGAAGCCTGGCTCAGCATGCCATCAGTCAGCCAGGCCAGCGCCGACCATGAGCGTCGCTCGACAGAGTCCTAATTCGCAGTCACCTGCACTGGCCGACAGCACGGGCGATCAGCCTGGCCAGCTGAGTGGCATGGAACTGAATGAGGGCCAACCAGCGGCCTACGCTTACGTGTCGACGGAGGAGGGTGTGCAGGAGGCACTGGAAATGAGTGACAGGAAGCCATTGGCCAGATCGTACGTGCTGGGAGAAGCGTGCTTGTGAAATACTGTCTCCAGCTTGGAATGACAGCTGAACTAGCCCCTCTGTTTTGTTTCTGTGTGCCACAGTGAGTAGGTATTCAGCACTTTGGGATGTGGGTGCCTCATTCCTGCTGTGTGACTTGACAGTGGCAATAGTGACGGCTGTTTCCTGACACATTTCTCGTTTCTCGCCTTTGCCTTTGTCACCCCCATGCAAGGGCTGCGGGACTGTTTGAATTGTAGCTGGTATTTCCTCAAATAGCACTTTTTAGCTGGCTTGTCTGCTCTGTCCCAGTGTCAACCAAGCTGGGGCCTCATTCTTCCAATTATTTGAGTGTTGATTGACCCGATAGCCTCGCTAAGTAAAATTCTTCCACGCATTTTTTAACGCGTATATTATAACGTCCCGCACATTTTGGCTATGGAACACAGTTTAAAGGCCTGAGTACCATGATCGGATTTTTTGGAAAATCACATCATTGTGGTCTTTAGTGTATCCTAGTGTACCGCGGGGCAATCGGGTTCTCGGTTTGTTAAATAACTTGATTTGAATGCGCATACGCAAAGTCTCTTCAATGCGTTTGCGTATTGCGTCATACACGAATTGCATACTCCAAAAAGTATGCGTGAAAGTTTGCGCATTGCGTATTTTTCCTGTAGTTAGTGCATCAAAAATATCCGGGGTCACACTGTAATAATAACGTGACCTTGTCTGCAAATACAGCATGAAAGACAGTCGTGGACTGAAAGTTTTGCTGGACTTGGATCGTGAATTTCCATGTCGAGCAATTCCAAAGTCGTGTTTCGCATGAAGACAACTCGCCAATTGAAACCAACCTAAAAGGCTTACAATAAGAAAACGAAATTCGAAACGAACGAATAGTCGTGCACTCGCTGATCTCAGCATCCATGAAGAGCATTGCGATTCTAGCGAGTGGTAGAACACAACTCGGCTAATTTTCTGGACATATTGGCGAAATAGACTTGTTTTCCAAACTCATAGCAGGTAAAGGAAGAATAGGGGCGGACGATAATAAGCGGGTCTTGACTTATTTCACAAAACCGACTGGTCAAACAAAATCCATGAAGCTCGTGACAGCAATCCAGCGTTCCTCCGCCAATACTCGTTCAACACTGAAAAATCCTACTTTCGGCCTACGCTGGTATTCTGAGCTCGAAGGTGAAAGAAAAACCTGCCAGGTCAGAGCAATTTCGTATTCTCATCCACCTCGGAGGTGCGAGATGTGACGTCTGCTAGTGCGAGGGAAGGGTCACGGGTCGCCAGCGACCTGGTCGCGGCAAAACCTCGAAGGTCGAAGGGAAAAGTTATATCGACGCAAGAATTTCTCAAATTTTTGGTCGGATTTGGTCAAAATTATAAAAACAAAGTTATCATGACGGATTTTATTGATTTAGAGAATAGTTCAGAAGACGAATTTGTACCCTATGCGCCGCGAAATTATCGTCAACATTTCGATGCGTTTACTGAATATTCGAATGAGGAGTTTCGTCGGCGATTTCGGTTCACGAAAGATGGAGTGAACGATTTGGTCAATTTATTAAGCCCTGATTTGGAAAGAAAGTCATTACGGAAATGTACTATTACTCCGGAAAAACAAGTACTGCTCGCTTTGCGGTATTATGGTGGCGGCGCCTTCCAGATGACAACAGGCGATACTTTGAAAATTTCCCAACCATCTGTTTGCAAGTCGATCACGGCAGTTTCAGAAGCTTTGTCTCGACGAGTCGATGATTTCATCAAATTACCGGATGGCGACGCGGCACGCCGAGTTCAAGTCAAATTTTACGATGTTGCCCGATTTCCAAATGTGATGGGTGCTTTAGATTGTACCCACGTTCGCATCGTTCAACCAACTGACCATCCGGAACAATTTTTTAACCGAAAGCATTATCCAAGTTTGAATGTGCAAGGGATGTGTGACGCGGACGGTCGATTCACTAATTTATATGTTAAATGGCCAGGATCAGCGCATGATTCGTTTATTTTGCGTCAGAGTCAGCTGTTCACCACAATGGAAAACGATGGCGGGCGTGGGATTATTCTCGGAGATTCAGCTTACCCGTGCCGGTTTTGGTTGATGACACCAATATCCACACCTACGTCACCAGAGGAGATATTCTTCAACAAGGCCCACTCAAGGACGCGTGTTATCATCGAACAAGCATTTGGACGTCTGAAGAAAAGATTTAATGTATTGCACCAAGAAAATCGTCGTAGTTTACCGAATGTGGTCAAAGATATCGTCGCCTGTTTCGTGCTGCAAAATTTTGCTATAGCACGGGCCGAACCAGACGACTTTGACGAATTCGACTTTAATGACGACGATCGCCTCGCGTTCCCAGTGCCCCCTATTCCACCACCACCTGGACATGTTACAAATTTTGGAGTTCAAAGACGACGCCGAATAATGAACCAAATATATAACGCAAACCGATGATTTGTGCTTTATGATTTTATGTTAGCTCTAAATGTTCAGGGTCTATTTAGTCAGTAATATGAATTGAGAGCCTAAAATGTAGACTGCTGTTCATGTGAATAAACAGACCACTGACACTCTTTCCCCCTATTACCACCACTAAACCACCGCCATCTCATCAAATTTAATTTACGATTCAACTTTAACATCTGGCAGTCAGAAGTCATTGGGAGCGTCCAGTTCAATACTTGTCACATCAGCACCGCGTAGACTCATCCTGTACTCGAAAACAGCCATCCTCGCTTCACTTATCATCGATTTCATGCCCATAATCATACCTTTCATTTCGCTGAAAACCTCTTTCATTTCGCCGTAGAGTTCTTTTTGAACTTTCAGAACTTCCATTTGCAGATTTCGGCTCGACATGACTACATCCTCTTGGATCGATTTGAATTTTTTAGATTGTGATGAATTCGAACGGTCAGCTTGTTGTTGAGGTGGGGAGATTACTGAGGCCAAGTTACGTTTCGAAACTGGAAAAGATGGAGCTGTGGCTGCCGAGGTTGGTACCTGTTGGGGGCTTGCAGTTGAGGGCGGGATTGAACGAAACTTCGAAACTGTACTCTGAGCTGGGCTAAAGCTGGAATCGCTCAACTAAAATTCAAATAACTTCATAAGTTTGATTATTTTTGTAGTCCATATGTCTGCTTACCCGAACGTCACGTGATCGGCTCACATTCATGAGACTGAATTCCGAATCGACTGGCCTCTCGTCATCGCTATTTCGATCGTCTAAAAGCAAAAGATTCAGCTTTACACCGCAAGGTTTACAAAATTCTTACCTAAAATGGCCAAGGAATCTGCTTGTTCCTGTGACTTTTCTAGCCTTCGATGCGACGATGATAATCCGCTAAAGCCAACGCAGGCACCAGATTCGATACCACCAACTAAGCCTTCATAAGCAGGCGTTCCAATAAAATTTTGAGCTATCAAAGATTGGGCTTCTGATAAGGGGACATCTTCGTCGTCTCCGCCTCCAGTAATGCGAGCATCTAGGTGTAGCAAAAAATACAGCTCGAAATACAAAATACTTTTGGAGAAGTATATTTCACACACTCACTTTTAGAATTGTGGGCAATAATCGCTTTGGCTTTCTTTTTCAACGTTTGTAATTGCTGAGATATTTGTTCAACCGAATAATTTTTTGATGACGCCGCATTCACCGCATTTGTCATCCTTTCGTATAATTTTTTTACCCGTTCGATTCGCTCTGGCTTTCTACTGTTGTCATCGAAAAATATTTTATGTTCATTGTAATACTGCGCAATGATTAATTTTTCGTCTTCGGTAAACATCGCAGATTGTCCAACCAATTGTCCTTCAAAACTATAATCTTATTCAAATTCTGCTAATATGCACAAACGATCGCGGAAAGTATGCGTTCTGCACCATCTATCTAAAATTATATCCAGATATCTAGGCTAGCTAGGTTTTCCCGGGTAGTAGCAGACGAAAGGCCTAAAAACCTCGAGGCCGATTTCCTTTGACGTCGATGGTAGATGAGAATACGAGGTGCGAGGTGAAGGTTTTTCCGTCGACGTCGAGGCAGTTTGCCTTCGACCTCCGACGTCGATGTCGCGGGTTTTCCTTCGACAGAAGAGAATACCAGCGCTAGTTGGTTATTTCGGTTGGTCAGGCCACACGTGCGATAACACGCAGCCTTAGTCAGCGTTTGAGGCAGTGTGCAGTGAGAGCAATGGGGATGATCTTCCTTCAGGCAAGAAGGGGCTGCACTTTACACTCGACCAAGTTTGAGTGAGCTGCTAGCTTTTCTCTTTTCGTGGCCCTGATAGCTCAGTGGTACGACATCGGGATCGCAAGCGGAAGTTTGCGGGATCGAATCCTGGTGGGCGTGGTACATTTGCACTGAGCAGCGTCACTAAAGCTGAGCCCTCCAGGGTGGCTGGTTTAGGGTTCCAGCCTAGAAGCGATCCCTGAAGCTTCGTGGGTTATCTTACCACGTGAAAGTCTTTTGTTAATTTTTGACCATCATGGATCAAAAATATTGGGAGACTGTGGGCATAAGTGGAAAATTGATGGATCTACTTATTTGTGGATTATATCGCAGAAAATATCCAACTCTTGATGGCTGTACTCTGATTTCGCACTTGGTCATAAATTCTGATGGCGCCAGGTTTACTATACCTAATGAGGATACGTACAAAGTTTTAAAAATTGTGGGAAAATGGCACTTTGACGAAGTCAGACAAATATTGACTGGCATGAAAGATTTTTTGGCTAAAATTTTTTCCATTTTATGCTGAAGTTAGAGGCAACAGCAGCCGGACTAAAATAGTAGTCAAATACTGGCTTTGTTGCGACCAGTAAGGGAATGATGTATAAATTACAAGTTCGATTTCTTCCACCTGCTAATTTGGCTTGTGGAAAAAAATTTCTTTTAAATATAAACTCAAGAAAAATAGGGTGCTACTTATTTTTTTCAAGGTGAGAATCATATAGTGCGTAAAGATCGATTATTAAGGATCACTGTATTTCAAGCAAGTAGTTTTGTGTCGTTTCCCATCAAGTAAGAAGCTACACGTTTGTTTACCAGGTAAGAATCTCAAGGGTGTTTATTGATTAATTATTTTGAATCATTAGATCTTGAGCAAGCAGTATAGTGTCGTTTGGTGTCAAATATGGTGCAACTCAATTGTTTTCCAGGTGGGAATCATCTGGGGTGTGAATGGATCAATTATTGGGAATCATTGAATCTTAACCAAGTGGTTTTGTGTGGTTTGCTGTCAGATAGGGTGCTACTCGTCTGATCTCTTGGTAGGAATCATTCAAGGTGTGAGTAAATCGATTATTAGGAATCGTTGGATCTCAAGCAAATAGTTTTGTGTCGTTTTCTATCAGACTAGAAGCTTCACGTTATTTCACCTGGTACGAATCTTCAGGCTGCCTATTGATTGATTATAAGGAATCATTGGATGTTGAGCAAGTAGTATTGTGTCGTTTGCTGTCGAATAGGGTGCTACTCATTTGTTTGTGAGGTAAGAATCATTAGGATGCGTGAATTATCGATTATTATAAATCATTCAATCATGAGTATTGTGTCGTTTGCGGTCAAATATGGTGCAATTTGATTGTTTTCCACGTAAGAATTATTTAAGGTGCAAGAAGATCGATTGTTAAGAATCACTGTATCTTGAGCAAGTAGCTTTGTGTTGTTTGCTGTCAGATAGGGTGCTAGTCGTTCGATCTTTTGTTGAGAATCATTTAAGGTGTGAGTATATTGATTATTAGGAATCGTTGGATCTCGAGCAAGTAGTTTTGTGTCGTTCCCTATCAGACTAGAAGCTTCACGTTAGTTCATCAGGCAAGAATCTTTAGGGTGCCTATCAATTGCTTATTAGGAATTATAAAGTCTTGAGTAAGTGGTATTTTGTCGTTTGCTGTTAAATACGGTGCAACTTGATTGTTTCCTAGGTGAGAATCATTTGGGGTGTGAATGGATCGATTAGTAGAAATCATTAGATCTTGAGCAAGTAGTTTCGTGTTTTTTGCCGTCGAATACAGTGCTACTCGTTTGCTCTCTGTGCAAGCATCATTTGGGGTGTGAATAGATCGATTATTACAAGTCAATGAATCTCAAGCAAGTAGGTTTGCGTTGACTCCTATTAGATAAGAAGCTACACGTTGGTTCACCAGGTGAAAATCTTAAGGGTGCCAATTCAATCTTGAGCAAGTAGTATTGTTTTGTTTCCTGTCAAATACGGCGCAACTCGATTGTTTCCTAGGTAAAAATATATTGCTGTGTGTATCGATTAATTATTAGGAATCATTAAATCTTGAGCAAGTAGTATTGAGTTGGATCCTGTCAAATATCTGGCCTAGGGTCAGATCTCCCGATGCCGCTACAGGTGAAAAAGTAAGCTGTAGCAGTTGAGTATTGTTAAGGAGTAAGTTGGCCTGTTATTCTAGTCTGAGTGAGATTCAGTGAGGAAGTAAGTGAGGTTTTCGAGTGAGTTCGCCTGTTGTTCCAGGTTGAGGATGTGGTGAGCTTGCTGATTGAGTAAGATTCCCTCTTAGTCTAGCTAAAAAAGAAAGAGTGCTGGGAAAGGGAGTAATTTAATGTTTTGTTAGGTTGAGAGGCTGTATTTATTCTCATTAAGCAGATGCACAACGAGGATTAAGTGCGCAGTAATGTGCAGAAGTTCGCATTGTGCAGAAATGCGCATAATAAGAATATAAATAATAATCTGGATCGAGACCATGGATCAGATCTGAATCAGGATCTGGCCTAGGGTCAGATCTGCCGTTGCTGCGCTGGGTGAAAAATTGAGCTGTTTCAGGGTGTGTGCATAATATCTGCAGTATGCGCAAATATATACACAATAAAACGTCGCAAATTTATTGTAATATAAAATTAAACTTTTTGGGTAACATTAGAAGCAGATTAACGAAAGGGAGTCGATGGACTCTCGCAAGGCGGACAGCTCTCTATTCTATCACATATTGCAATAGAAAGCCTTCAAGAATTCCGTGTGCGACTGGTAATGTTAATTGTGTTATTTTTATTATTCCGTTATTATTATTATGTTTATTTTTTGGTGCAGTGCAATGACAGTTGAAAGTATGGCGTAATTGCAAATGCTTTAAATCCTTGTAACAGCTCATGAGTTCACAGAGTAAAATTGTTGAAATGGAAATGAAATAACGTCGTTAATTAGGAGTGAGTGTGCACAGTATAGCTTCGTTTAGCTAGCAATGATGGCACTTGGGCGCTTTGCATCTACGCGAGTCTACCCATCTATGCTACAGTGAGGGCATAAATCTGTGCTGGTTGACTGCATGCGAATTATTTCAAATTCGATTTTGCCTCATTATTTTTTGAATCATGATACCGCTTCATTCGGTAGTTATGTCCCGTTGGCGGCATCTTTGCCCTTGCTGTTTTAAGGTAATGAATATGCTAACGATAAGCTGCTGATCGAAATGTGAAAGAATATATATATGTAAATATCAGAAAACAAGTCTAGATTTCAAACAAGAGGCTTCGAAGTTATATTTTCTATTAGTCTATTCCATTAGTTCTAGTTCTCTGAGATAAATTGTGGTATGCCGTTCAAGAATGCTGTTATTTAGGAACAAGATCGGCTTACCCAGCATCGAAAAACATGCCCGAAAAGAAAAGCCAAGGGACTATCAGTGGAAAAGTGTTCGAGCATTGCGGATGAGAAAGCGCGGACTGCTGTTCGTTATTTTATAATCTCTGCTCTAGAGCTCGCCAATATCTGCAGCCAAAAAAAATCCTGCTCATCGATACGAGCTGATGCGAGATTGATTACTTAAGTCTGGTTTCCACATTACTGATCAGGAACAAATGGATGATCTTGTTAAAGCGTTGGGAAATGGAAGCAATCAAGGACAGCTAGCAAGTGAGGCACCAATGTAAGGGCAGCAACACAGTGCAGACTTGACGGCAGCGCAAGCTGACGGTGATACTGAAGTGAACACATTATTGAAAAATGCTTAACCACCAAAGATTGTCGATCCTATGGAAGGAGTATCACTAAAGGAAGAAAACGCGAAGTGGAAAATGCGAAAGGAAGGACTTTATCGACGCGTTAACGCAACAGCTGCAATTCTGATTCGATATTTGTACCATGAACGCAAGCAGGAAAAAGGAGACAACATCAGCAGGCCAGGTAATGAATACGTTGCTAGAATGCTAGCCTTTGTGTATAAGAAGAATCAGCTACCTTTGAAATACTTGGATTCGGATGAGATATTAGCAAAAGACCTGACTCCTGGCCGGATCTTGGCATTCACAAACGCACTGGAAAAAAGCAATGTTAAAGGTAACACGTTACGATGCATTGTCCGAAGCATCCAGACCTTTCTCAATTGGATAAGTCACTTTGGAAAAATTGATGATGTCAACACGCTACAGTTGATTAATCAGGCACAAGGTGCCATGAAGCATGTAGAGAAACGCGCCCATAGAATCATACGCAAAGAGGGTCTCGCCAGAGCTCTGGAAAGGTATCGGAAAAAAGAGAAGCAAAGCTTATTAAAGTACCGTGTTATCTTTGAGTCCCCAGAGGGCCAGAAGAAGTTGCAGTCTGCAGTGAGAAATTTGCAAAGCAGCCAAAAACCATTGGAAGCTGACTATTTATTCCTGCAACGGTACCTTGTCACTAAACTACAGTTGGTGTACATGCAAAGGCCAGAAAATTTTTAAAATCTGACAGTTGGTGACTGGTATCATCGCTCCGAAATTATTCAGAAGGATAATAACGATAAAGCAAAAGTTCGGATTGCAGTCGGTATGACGAAAAATGAAAATTCGAAGTTTCACCAATTTTATATTTCGCAACTGATGAACAACTATTTCAAAGCTACTTTGAACATGGACGCCTGAAACTGATGAAAAAGTAATGATCCAAGAATGTCAGAAGACCTGTTTTTTTATAAGTTCTCGAAAGAAAAGTGCTCTATCGAATGCAAGCGCGATCAGAGATCAATTCTTGCGAAATATTAGAGTCGATCGGAGCACCACTGCAAATATGGCGGGACATGAAGCTGAGTCTCGCGCCTGGTGCACACCGACCGTGCACAAGAAGCTGTAGCGAAAGTCCTAAGACATTCTTTAGCAGTGGCCAAAATGCATTATGTGGACCCTGTTTAAGAGCATGTGCTCGAAGGAGCAGCGAGTTTGTAAACTATGATGAAAGAAAAAGCTACTGAACCTTCCGCTCGTACTTCCTGACGCCTAGTTCGCAAAAGTTTATGATGTTGTAATATTTATACGGGTACACATGATGTTACGTTTGTTGGGGACTGATATTCGATTATGCCCTTAACTCAGTGTTCTGTATGTGTTTGTCATGTATTAAAATGTAGGTGTTTTTTACGAACACGCAGAAAAAAGGGGAGGTCAGTGATATCCCAGCACACAGAAAATTACCCTGAATGATTGGACTTTAGATAAAGCTGCCATACGGATTCAAAGCTCTTCACGCGGCCAAGAGTGTGGGCAACGTGCCATTGCTGGAGTGAAAATCGCTTGAACATTAACTCAAAAGAGACAGCAGAATACATAAATGATTCATTGCGCCAAGAATGTCCTCCCATTCTTTCTGCGACCATCTGCATGTGATTAACATATGTTCAATCGTATCGAACTCCGCTCCACAGGCATAGCACTCAGCCGAGTCTTGCTGGCCCCATCGATAAAGCTTGGAGGGAGCTCCTAGCGTCTGATGCAGCATTTTGAATTGGAACAGTCTATACTTATTTGGTACCTGAAGCTCTGTGGGTAGTCGCTATACTCGTGGCCAATGCCATCCTGCGACAGGTGGACGTAACATACACCACCTAATCTGGCCCGCTGGCGTCGATCGCCTGCTGGCAACAAACCGCTTTTTTGCACCTTCAGCCGCTTCGATTTGTATGGGAGATCTTCGTGCTGTCGGAGGAACCTGAGATGTCCTCATTAAAGTCTTCCAAGCAGCAGGTACCGCTGAGACTATTTGTATGTACAGGAAATGTGTCAAGGTACCGCCCACTACGCCAGATAGTTCACGCTCCCGCGTCCATCAAACCAAGCAGTCACATAGCATAACGGTCCCTCACGCAACCATTAAAAGTACACACTGCTACCGCCAATGCGAATAAACCGATTATTGCATACTAGTTGGGTCGCTGAAGCCTCTGCGGAGTTTACATCACGAAGAGGGGAGTCTTTTAACAGATGATACACCTTCAGAATGTCTGCATAGAAGGGAGATAGTTTGATGCCCAATGCCAATACATTGAAGTTGCACTGTAGAAAAAAGAGTAGCCCGCCAAGGCGTTCAGCTTCGTGAAATGCGAGTCTTGCCCATGTCGCCTCAGGATACTTGAGGAGCCGCTTGAGCCATGAAGGACGCAGACTAGCCATTGTAACGTCGGTGTCAGGGGCTTTAACACCACCCTCACTCAGGGGCTGTATCATGACATCCTGCCTAATTTTTGCCGGGTGCTTGTCCCAGAGAAAGACTCGGATGAGCTCGGTAATACAGTTTAAGAGGGGGACAGGCCTCCAACTAAGTATTCAGTATTGTTGTATCTTTGCCCGGCTTAGGCAACAAGGTGATGAGGCCTTGTGTAATAAAGTTGGCTACGGGTTGGACTGAAAATACGTAACCTGACCACACTACACTATGACACTACTTACTGACTGGTCGAATCGTGGATACGGATTGTATCGGCCACCGTTGCCCCTGCGACTGCCGCGTGCTCGATACATTGAATTCGGACCAAAAAACCAAAGACGAATGAATCAACGTTTAATATGCCGACTGCTCAAGAATAACCGTGGTGATGCTACTGGTCTTATACATAGAAACACGCCGCCTTCTATACTGAGCCTAACACACACGTCCAGCCACTATTTTACATGAATCACATAAATCACCTTAGAAATCCAGTCTTTCTCGCAAGATCGAGAGCAGTCGGTGCACTGGAACGCAATTAACGACGATGAATGAGGTCTATGCAGATGAGGTTAGGTCCAAAAGTCAAGCTCATCATGGATCAGGTCTTGACACCGTTCCAATTAGAAGGGAATATGCCCTACGCCTAAATGTTAATATATGCTACGTTGCACTTGCTTTTGCGTCTTGGATAAGATACGTACTTCTAATGATCTCTGCATAGACTGCATTAGCGGGTCACGGATAGTCTCCCAAAACTGACGGTACCATTCCACAGGCAAGCATTCCCGTCCAGGCGCCTTTCCTATCGACATGCTCTTCATGGCGTTCTTGTACTCCCAGTGCTGTAAAAGCTGATCGAGGGCTGCATGGGCATCATTGGTAAGCGATCGACCATCCCAGTCGGCTGTCATCGCTAAGGCCTCCCTTACTGTGGCTTCAACATCCACTTGGTACTGCTCGTCTTGCAAGATCATAGTATTAAACCGCCAGATACCAGGGCCCCTGTGGCGGTAGTTTGGTCCTTTAATTCTAAACACAACACTTTTGTGATTAGTGAATACAGATTGTCTGATAATGCAGTTTTCGACCTGTAACATGAGGTCCGGTGGGATCAGCCAATAGTCCAACCTGCACTTAACTAGTGGATGCGGCTGCTGCCAGGTATACTGTCGAGTAAGGGGGTTGACTTCTCGTCAGAAATCCATAAGATTCCAGTCAGACTAAATGGCATGACCAATCGGCTCTCATTACCGAACGCTTTGGATAATATTTGCCACCCGTCTTATCTGTGTCGGGATCGAAGGCCACATTCAGATCACCGCCAATGATATTGATAACCAATTGTAACATGCGCTCATAGTAACCACCCATCCAGGGGGCTCGTTCTGTTATAAATTTCTTGTGATTGATAATGGCTTCTAATCCCAGCTTTGGAGCCTCAGGGGCGGCAAGGGTCATGCATTGTCTTCCTTCAGATGCAACGTTTTTCATGGTCAAGTTGTCCTTTGAATTAGAAGCATCGAATGAAGGCCAGTTCTCCTCGCTTTCCTGGCACAGAAATTCGTTATTTTTTTTATGTTCGATCAGGTGTCGCATGTCAAACTGCTTTCCACGCTAGAAAGCTATCACAAGCAGCCTACAGAAATTCCACGCTGGCTGCACTGTTATTTAAAACACCAACCACAAATCACGAAGGTGGATGACGTTAAGTCAATGGAAATGCCAGTCACGTCAGACGTTCCTGAATGTTCCGTTTGCGTGTTGTAGCCCATTTTGCATGATGTCATTTCGCCTCATTTCACTGACTTGGGCCTGTTCTCTTTTGTTCATGTTTGTGCTGATAGAGTAGTTCTTACCTGGCATGTGTATTAGGAAGATAATAAATAGGAGCGTCTGTTCATGTATCGGTCAGAGCGTATTTTTGTGCTGGTCAATAAACGTCATTCGTGGTTCTTTCGTCTCCATTTCACTTTTTGTTGCAAAGCTGGAAGAAAGACGTGGTTGATTCCACGTTGCTTTATGGAAGCAAGTGCCAAGTCATATGGTCTACGTCCCTGCAACTAGTAACTCAAACTTCAGAAACTTCTAAAGTACCAGGCGAGAGGCTAATATGACTGGCTATCTTTGAACGATCTGGCCGTCTGAGCCAAGGGAACGAGCATAAAAAGAATTCGGTGAAGACTGGTTTAAATTCCAACCTGCGTTGAACTAACTGTATCGAGAGTAAGTCATTTCTTGGGGTGTGAACTTGATACACTCTTTAGTACAAGCATGAACAGCAGAACATAACATATACAGCAGGCAGTGATTCGTGATACGCCCCTCCCAGGCCTAACGATAAGTCCTAAGTATGATTTAGGACGGGAGGGTGGCGAATACATATTCGCATAACCTACAAGACCACTAGGCATACTACGATGTATCACGTATATAACACCTACTAGCTTGTGATTGCCGGCCCTTAGGGGTAAGTTCAACGAGGAAAATCGTATTGTTGGAGCGTAACATGACTAGTCCCTGCCTACAGTTCTAGCCTATCCAACCAATCCACCCACCTTACACCTTCATCTAATTCAACAACCAAGTCGATCGTTTCGATCCGATTCCAATGGTTCAATTATCGACTCAATAGCTCAAATATGTATCCAATAGTTCAATTCCGAATTCAATATCGATTCGAATTTAATTGTTCAATTTCGATCCAAGATGCCACCTAAACGAACTGTCTTCTTTCTGCCGAAGTTCAACTTTATTCACCCCAACCAGCCTAGCCCTCTTCCTTGCTTGCTCCGACCCGACGCCTAAAAGCCTAACCCAAAGTCCTCATCAGACATCAGACCTCAGGAAGAAACTGGTGACGGGACCCACCAGCCCGTATCTGGTGGCCTGGTTCTCGGCCCAGCAAGTCAAAATCAGGTGAATCAAATCGTTACGTCGAATTTAGAAAATTAATCCGGCATGCCCTTACCCTTGCCTGACCCTGGCTCGTCTATTGACTATGAACCGGGACGCGGTTTGACCCAAACTTGTCCTAGAATGTCCAATCCAGTTGCCCCTGACTTGCCCAACCCGTAACTCCAGCTTCTGATCTGCCAAGTCACTTTGGGCACACTGCAGCGAAATCCACCACCTTCAGACCTTTTTCTTAGTCTGTAGGTCCTGCCATCATAGTATCGATATGCAGTCCCTTTCTGTTGGCCCAATGTCCAGACATACTAAGTCTTGTAAGACCAGACAATCCATCCCGGCCACCCAGCCCGAAGTCGCTTCATTTTATAAGGAAAGTCAGCCATCAACTAGCTCCGCCTCGCAGCCCATAGCTAGTTTCTCTTGTCCTGAGTGTAATTCAGTGTGGCCTACTAAAGTGGGACTCTCCCAACACCGTCGGCACAAACATCCTGATGAGTAAAATGCCGATCTCCCAAATCAATCCACGTCAAGACAAACTTGGTCTGTTGATGAAATCGTTAGACTTGCAAAGGTAAACCAAAAGCTCGATCCATCTATGCGACCTTCGGAGAGAGCTAAGACCCTGGCCAAGTCCTTTCCTGGTAAAACAGCTAAACAGACTAGAATCGCTCTCGGGACTCTGCGCTTTCAGCGGCTGAGCCAAGAAGTCGTGACCTCGTCTGACAGTGAACCTGAAAGTAGTCAAGCTGCCCTGACACCTACCGTATTACCCCTAGGACTCTGCGCCATGAGCGGCTGAGCCAGGAAGTAACACCACCTAAGACAGAAGAGCCCGAACCAGATGAGCTGATCAGTGAACACCTGTCCAACCTGATCCAGATTGATGACCGCAAACCTATCCTAGCAGCAGCGAATAGGTACGTGCGACTGACAATGCTTACGAAATATCCTAATATCGAATTTCCAGATCTCATACAAGCCATTTTTCCCCCAAGACCGGGAAAATTCACATTTCCCTGAAGGCCAGGGTCTTCACATTTGCCACGAGTTCGCATCCATCGCTTCATGGCTCGTTTGGTCGGTGCACGGGGCGCCAAGCGACATGACCCATATCGCCAGCGCACGATCGGTAAGCAATTATCGAGTGTTGTGTAGTTGAGTCCGTTGGGTCAGCTAGGTCAAAGCACCTCTCCCTCGCCCAACTTCATCACAAAACAAATGGATGACGGGGAGCAGCGAGGACAGGCAAAAGCGCGGGTTGTGTTTGCACCATTGGACGAGAGAGGACAGCAAGTATCAGTTTGGACGAGGCTGGGACCAAGGGTCGATGTGGCAGAAACGAGGAGCGATGTGGTGCGGCCACCAGTAAGCAAGGTGTGGATAGCGGCAAGGCCGGCCCCAGCTGGAACACTGGGCCGGAAGATCAAGACGAGAAGGTGATGAGGGCACGGCTATCCCCAAGGGGATCAGACGATCGACCAATTCTGGACCAATTATGTGCGGTCAAGCGATTGGGGAGGGCAGGCTGAATGGCGGTTCTTGAACAAACATGGCATGCAGGTCTCTCTGCCGACGCTGGCACTACAAAACGGGTTGCAGTGGCATATAATACTACAATCTCCGAGAGAAGAACAGGTCGCCCAACGGATGCGTGCGTTGGCCTGCACGCTGATTTCGATATTTGAGATAGTGGTCTGATCAGAGCGGCACGCGGGAGAGGAGATCAGGCGATCAATTCGGCGGTACCACCATCCATTCATTGTGGCGGTATTTTTTATTCATTCTGGGTCTCAATTTATACATCGATACTGAACCGGCCTTTCAGGGAAATGCCTGTGATCTGGGTGATCTCGTTTTATTTATCAGAGGTGATCCGTTTAACGAGGATCATGTCCAGCATCCCACTGAGCGGTCAATTATACGAGAGGAGAAGAGTATTGGCGAACGAAGGAGAAGCGTGGCAATTCGAATGTTTCATGCGGCGGCGGTTTCAGGCCCAAGCGGAACAATCACCGAAGAAGGAATCGAGACTCGAGGAAACGGAGGGACGACCGAAGCAGGGATCGAAGTCACAGCAGAAGACGCAGACATCAGCGTTAAGAAGGTGAAAGAAGGCAGGAAGGAGAGCACTGGCACGTGAGTGGTGTATAGTTTATGTGCGAGTGCCTAGGAGAAGGGGTTTCGTTGTTTTTTTTTCGAGTCACGTTTTCTTATAACGGAAATAACAATGGGTTAACGAATGAGATTCCATTTTATGAGTGGGAGCCGACGGACTCACCTTACGAGGGAGGTCTCCTTGGTGCCCGACGCGTATGGTGGGGAGACTATACGGATTTTGTAGTCCTCTTATAGCTCCAAACATCATTCGCCCGCCTCCCTTACGAGTAAAGTTTAACTGATTTTGAATTCCCGCCATCGTTCCTTACACCCTCTCTGTGCGCGGAGTCGACTTTAGTATCATTATTTTACGTTACTACCCCGCCCAAATCAGACAATATATGCTTCTCTTTTGTTGAAAGAGCAGTTTTGCGTTTCTATTACATAACAATTTTCCTTTCAAAAGGAACAGTTTAGTATTATCAAAGATTACAAACTCACGACAGTGGAGCGATTTATCGAGCTAGAAATTCAGTAGTTAGGATTCGACGTGTAATTATATGGGAAATCGACGGCAGGTTAATTGTGGTATTGATAGTTGCGCCCAGCCGAAAGATTGTCTATATTGAGCGAGCGTCATTGTTCATATCACTTTGCAAAGGTGATCAGTTACACTTGTGAGCTAAATACTTGTCACTCGATTTTTTGTGACAGTTATCTTTTCGTTTTTTTCTCATCTAGCCAAGAAAAAACTATTTTACAATACAGGTATATTATACAAAGCCCTACAAAGCTAGTGAAAATATCGTGGTAAATCCAGTTTATCATAAATCCATCGATTATTCCTTTGATGTGGGACGACGCTCACGTAAAAATGTTACCTTGTCCAGGCAATGATCGCTGAGGTGACTGATCGCCACCTCTTCCTCGTCCTATTTTCTGTAAAAGAAAGAATCCTTACCTGATTTTCACCCCATTCCACCCCCATTCCGAAAGACAGGACAGTGCCGCAATGCTAGATGGTCACAGCTACTCCCGACTGCCGCCAGATCCATCATCGGCAAAACGCAAGCATCATACAGAAACAGCGAATATGCGGAATACGAAAGCCATCTAAAACCAAACGGCTGAAATCTGAGTAACTGAAAAGCTAAATGACCGTGTAGCAGTGTCTCAAGAAATCAGCCGGGAATAATTTGAAAGCAAATATGAAATAAATTCTTACCGATACTTACTTTTAATGCACGATAAATCGAAAATTTTTTCTCTCCGTCAAAAATGAGTGTGATATCCGATGAAAAAATCTTGAAAGCATAAATTGGAGTTACAAAACGCACATCTGATAAAGAAAGGATGCAGACATCCTCTGACAGAGCAACTGGTTTCGTTTTTGGGGAACAAAATCTCAGCAGCGTTTTTGAAAGGACCAGGCGCATCTGGGCGCAGACCTGCCTTGTACCATGCATAGTGCCCCATAGGAACGAATGCATCCGACGTAAACTGGTTATGAACCAGGGACTGCAGTTTTAACACACTGTCCCTGCTCGTCATGTTCAATTGTTTACCAGTTTTTGGATCAATTATGCTATTCATACTCACAAAATCGTAACATCGCCTTACAACACCTTTCCATTGCCTGAAAATGCCCACGTCGAGAGGCTGGGTAGTACCCGTCGTTCCAGCTGGTATTTTTAGCCGGGTGCAGGTCTTCCCACTATGGTCAAAAATTTCGAAACACTCATTGTTGTGATGCAGTGGTAGAGAATCGAGCAAAAGCAAGCAGTCATCATCCACCACTGGAAAAAAGACCAAGTCCACGTATCGCGTAAATAAACTGCCAGATAGTTTACTCGACTTGCTACACGTTACTTCAAGATTTGGTGCTCTGAAGTAACTTTTCTCAACTTGCTCCCCCATTCGTCCCTTAGGCTCCCACAAACAAACATACAATTTACCTCGAATCCTACCGTTGTAATCGATAAGCGGCTGAATGGTATACGAATGCGTACCCTTGTCCTTTGACCTCACTCCTACAGCAGTTACTTTCTCACCTTTCCTGGACAAAGTTCTTGTTGAATGAAATTCATAATTGAAGCCTGACTGATCAGTGTTAAAAATCAAATCATGCGGAAAATTTAGAGCCTTTTCTTGCACCTGTGCTCGGAATTCCTGTGCAGATTGCTCAATACGTGCGCTGTCAGTCACCTGCTTGGACGTTTGGATCAGCGTGACTCTACGAGACGTTACACCATGCTGCTGTTTAAATGCAGAAAGCCACCTTTTGCTCCCTTTGAACTTATTACATCCTACTTCACTTGCTGCAATCTTACCCCACCGGCGTAGATCAGAATCATGTACTGCATGCAAATTATTGCGAGCATCTTTGAACTGTTGCAACACAGCTGCATCAATACCTCGCTGCTTTTGAAGTCGTGATCCATTTTGCTTTAAGTACATGCGCATGCGAGAAAGCATCTTATGATCCTGAAGTCTGCGAAATTTTTGCTTTAAGGACTTAAACGAGTAATTCGGATGACTATCAGCGAATTCAACAACCTTTCTTATTTCATCTACAGTCCAATCTTTAATTCCAATCGCTTGCTTACCTGATTTAAGGTAGTCAACTTGGTCATCCGAATCTGAATCTGATTCATTAGAATCTAAATCTGATTCTTCAGATTTCAGATCAGATTCCACCTCGTTCATGCTTATATCGTACTCGTGAGTACACCCTGCATCACCCATGCTATTATTTGTGTCGGATTGCACTGATCGTGAGGTATATTTGTGCAAAGACTCTCCATTTTGCATTTTTTTCACCATGTCTTGCATACAATGCCAGAGATGTGACGCAATTAGTTTTTCGTTCTCTGAAAAACTACTGTCGTGTGCGATTATTGCCTGCACATCTGCGAGTTCAGCAAGACAAGCAAGAATATTAGGAACACTCATTGTAAAACTTCTGAGCGAGACAAAATGAAGACAAAAACCGCAACACAAACTTTAAGATTTTACCTGTTCAAATAAAGTTTTTCTCTTCTTCAGTTGAAATCGCCGAGATTTTCAACCCGATCAATCAAAATCAGATTTTTAAATCCATTAAAAAGGGGTGATGATAACGTGAAAAGGCGTGTCGTCCGCGCCCCCGCGCACAGCAGACAGCGCGATGTCACAGCGAACGATGGCGGGAATTCCAAAATCAGTGTAAACTTTACTCGTTTGTACAGCGGGCGCTAGCGCGCGTTCGCGCGCATCAATGTTATGTTTTGTTGAGCCTATAAGAGGACTACAAAATCCGTATAGTCTCCCCGCCATACGCGTCGGGCACCAAGGAGACCTCCCTCGTTAGTGAGGTCCTGGTGGTGTACCACTTTGGGGCATGGATAATTTGGCGTGGTGACCACAGGAATTCAGGGTCTATTAGATGGATATTTTGGCATATGTTCTGACATGAGCCAGTGTAAAGTTTTGAGTTTTCGAGTGGAAGAAAAGGGGTCACTAATTATGTACAGTTTTGGAAGTGTTTTTACGGGAGGGTGAATGCCCATGTAATTAGATAATGAGTGGGTTTTGGGATAACTCAGTTTTTTTCGGCAGTTATCATGGGGACACATTCTAACCCATGGGGTGAAGGAAATTTGCGGGACGGTTTTCATTTTTTTTTTTTGAGTGAGCGTTGTGTTTGCATTGACGGATAATGTGTTTGCACTGATGTGTGAATGAATCGCCCCCACTCGTGTACCTCGTATCGCTAGTAACTATGCTATACGAGCAGGCATCGCTTTCCAGCTAATTTGGTGCATATTGTATTGCCTTTAATGGCTCGCTGGTTTTGCCGCTCAAGAGGCAGGTTGTTTTAGGGGAGAAACATTTCGTTCAAGCCACTCAGTTTAGATCAGATTATAAGGTACTTAGGGGCCGTTAAAATACGACTTCGTACGCCGGGGGGGAGGGGGTCAGCACTAAAACGACAAGGGGGAGGGGGGGGGTCAAAGGCAAAACGACATTGTTTTTGCACTAGGTACTTTAGCGTTTTTCCTCCCTTCTGAACTTTCCTGCTAGAGCCTGATTACGGTCAGATGAGCACTGGTCCGCCACTTTTGGGTCACCTATTCATGATAGTTTTGGTTATAATAATGTGGACTAGCCAGACTCAGTTTGATATAGGAAGCGGCCGCGTTGGTGCGGCGCGTTTCAGCATTTGTCTCTCCATATTGGTCAGTAGCGTGGCTGAACCCACGCTGGGTTCAATTCATGGCGATGGAGATTTGTTTGGAAACCATAAAACCCTCGCTGACCTTGCAGGCCAGGCCGTGGGGGACTCACCCTGTAACATAGAGGTGCTCACAAGGGAACATCACCAATCATTGAGTCGAATTTTTTAAAAACAAAAATTGTAACATGTTCCTGGGTACAAAAGAAAGCTCTGTGCAAAATATAAGAGGCGTCTGGCCGTAGATTTTAAAATTCCCAGGTGTCAGAAATAAATTCAAGATGCTGGGGCAGCGTTTTCTAGCAACCTGCTTGTCTGCATAGTGTCACACTGACCCACGCTGCTGACTCGGCAATTTCTGAAAAGACAAAGTTTTATATTTTATTTTTTCCTTGTTTTACTCATTGGAAAGTGTAAACCAGGTCTTAGCATATGTTATATATTATATACAGTACTGTATTTCGGGGGTAGCTCGAGGGGGGCGCGAAAGCGTCCTGATTTGAACCAAATCGGGACGCTTTCGATCCCTCTAATTAGTCCCGATTTGAACCATTAGACTAGTCACTCTGGGAAGAATTTGCTTATGCAATAAACTGTGATCGAGTGAAGTCCAAAGCAACTCCAAAAGCTGAGTTAAAGCTTGCCGAAACGAATTCGTTTATATATTGTGAAAAAAGTTGTGACAGTTGGTACTTCGGCTATATCGCGTCTTAAAAACGAATGGTGAACATGATGGCTAGCAAAAGATGTCAAACTGACTCAGAATTGAATGCTGAACACAATGGTATCAAATTTGCCGCGATAACTTGCAGATTAAGGCTGGTAGAAGACAAAACATTACCGGGTCATTCTTTATGGCACTCGATATAGATGATGATACTTTCTGTAGGATGTGCTAAGGGTGAACATAGAAAATTCGGTTCGGTTCGGTCGGTTCGGTCCGGTTCGGTTCGGGTTCGGTGAGATTTGAGAAAAAGTTCAGTAAGGTTCGGTTCGGTGCAAAAACCGTGTTCGGTCGATCCTGGAAACCACGTCCCTCTAGCTCCTACTATTATTTGAAGTCTCTTGCACACATCCTGAGTGTTATGCTGTTCTTTTAACACATTTAACTAACGGAGTAATGATTACTTTGTGCGCTATAATAATGAATTCAAAGTGTCTATAAGACCGCGTATCAGAGTGCGTAACCAGAGAGGGAGAGGTGCTACCCCTACGGTTCAATAAAGCTCCTTTGTTCGACGCCATCTTTTTCAAGGGCTCACCGATTTCGATAGCGACCGTTTTGGCACCAACCACAAGAACCGGGATCACAAGAAAAAGGCGCCTGCGAATGGCACACATATCAGTCTGTCCAGATGGCCACAATTATTGGACACTAAATGGAAGAACAAAGGAGTCAACTTGATAAGCCCAAAGTAAGAACTCATTGCTTGTTCATCCAATAAAATTTAAGTAGGACGAGACTAATAGGCTGGTGCAGAAGCCATGACAATGACAATGTCAGTGAAGGGAGGCCACAAGCATGTACCGTGAATTTAGCAAAAATAGGGACGATTGGCCTGTATGCGTCGAGATGACATCTACCTGCAGATACTACATAAAAGACAAAAATAGAATTAGGAATTGTCATGTTATGATAAGCAAGGCCGTGAGGTGACCATCTCTGACGGCATCGTCGTCCCTCTACGTGTCTCTTTGGCAACTCGAGGCTGCACGCTCAATCTGGCATAATCCGCTTCTTCATGGCTGCTAATATGAATGTTTTTTTCTTGAGGCGCGGCGATTTTGCACATCGATTATATCAGTTAAGCAAGCGCACGCGTTACTGACCAAGTGAGAAACCCACTTGGCCTCTTGTATTCCTATGTCCAGCACTTAACTTTTATCGTTCCAACTTCATTTCCGTGCTCCTTGCGCACTGTAGGAAGCTAGCTGTGGCTTCCTTAGAGCCAATGCAAATGACAAGAGCGACCCACGCTAGAGAGCAGTCGTTTACTAGCCACCAAGCGGAATCAAGCACGAAACAACCCTATTGACCCAGTCACTCACGAGACTACATGGCGCCAAGCTGACAGGGAACAGGCGACAGGCTGACTATGGTGCGGCCACCAATGAAACCTGGACATGGAACAGAGCACTATTGGCGCAAGATAAAGCACTCACTGACATGGAATAATGCATTTTGGGACAGAACACCCATCACTGCACCTTCAACTGCATTTCTTATAAATGCCGCGATGGTGTCTTAAAAACTTTCTTGCATTCGATAGACATTTTCATCCATAATTCCTACGTCTGAAAAAAGAACTTTTTTAAGTTTTTCCAAACGAAGGAGATGTGACCTGGGTAGTCCCTCATTTTTAACAAACGTCTATTTCGTTATTTTTCGGTTCAAGCGTCTTGCACAGATAACTCAAGGCAAAATGAAACAGAGCAGATTTCAAGCAGATTTCAAAACATGTGACATACAGCGAGACAAAGCAGAATATGAAATCACAGCAAAATAACAGAGAAATAAAATCATAATACAGATTCCTTGAAAAATGAATGATTAACTTACCAGCATAAACTGTGCAGCAGTAGGTCATGCAGATTCACAGTCCGCACACATTCATTCTCAAATTCGTGTTTAGATTCATCGACTAAAAGTCAGTTCCGACACAAAACATACATAATGATGACAAAAACATATTAGATGGCTCACAGAAATCACGCCATTAATTGCAGTTTCTCTGGGCGGAAGCGCCTGTTTTACCTAACCATACGAGTACAATACCCCTATCGTCTAAAGGAAATTTAAAAATATGCATTTTTGTGCAAGCATAGAATGCGCAGGCTAACCAAAACTATGACACCCTTGTGCGTGTGCCTCACGCTGTAATACGTAACTTTACCTAAATCTTTATGCGAAGTTGTTCACAGCCAGTCTGCTCTTTGCTGCATCATAACCTAAATATGTAAGTCCTACTCCTAACCCTTAATCGGCAAATATCTTTAAAGTGTCTGATTCAATGCTTGAACAATTTGGACTGGCTCGTCCCAATATAGGAACGCCCATTTTTTTTAAGTCGTGGTGTGCGCCTCCTTGTTTAGGAACAACTCGCTTGTTTGACTGATGTTGTGTTTTAAACAAGCGGCAGATCCCCTTCGCTCACGTGCCGGCGGGTTTGGGCTGATCTTAAAGATGTACTGGCACGGGGGGTAACCGTTGACAAGGTAACAATAGCTATCGAATAAGCAGGGCTGGTAAAATAATTTGGCGCGGCAAAACTTTCCAGATCCGCCCCGTTCTTACACTACACGCTCGAGAAATATTTTCTGAGGAACGCCAAACGAGCGCCGTTTTTGATATAAGCGGTCAAAACCTAAGCATCGAATGTCGATGTGCGCACATGGCGCGACAAACTTTCGAAAAAAGAACATTACGGCTAATTTTTTCTACTTCTAATTTTGCTGTCTAAAAGCTGTCGTGGATGAAGGCGCAATTGTATCATTTCGGGATCGTATTTATTTGACTTATAAGCATTTTCGAAGCCTTCAATTCCGTCATGGTTCTCAAGTGCGTCGTTTTGCGGCCACCATCAAACCAAAGCGCCTTATCATTTTTCGCTTCTAACGTAACCCGACAGGCGCAGAGTGGTGCAAAATTTTGGACATTGAGGGCCATCCATTGAAGACACCTTCACTGGTTCGAGGCCGCCTTTTTTCCGCCGAATATTTCGAAATGCGATAAACTTCCGAAACACACTCTACCAGTTGGAAAGGTAATATTTTTGAAATACACACTGTAATTCTGGAATTATTTTTTTTCCAATGTCTTATCGTTGCACAATCGTAAGTTAAAAGTGGATACAAACTTGAAGAAATACCGTATATAAGAGCGGAAAATCAAACGGGCAGTCTTTTCCTAGTGACTAGGTTCGATTGTGTTTCTGTGGCTTTTAGACTCTCGAGGATTCGTACAAGGCAGCGGCGTCAGCGAAAGCGGTCATTTCTGATCACGACGAAAATGTTCCAACAACAACGAAATCGACCATCGTGGTCTTCTTGGCAAGAACACATTCTAAGACCGCCCATCATCTAATGCGAGTTTACTCTCACGGACAGGGCAGCAGACAGTGCTG
Organism: Mesodorylaimus sp. YZB2_4; assembly: GCA_030248295.1. Lineage (NCBI taxonomy): Eukaryota > Metazoa > Nematoda > Enoplea > Dorylaimida > Dorylaimidae > Mesodorylaimus > Mesodorylaimus sp. YZB2_4. Next base: position 108,470 of record JASANH010000180.1, read on the forward strand.
TTGGTGGTCAGAAGTATTGGAAAATTAGCCGATTTGATAAGGCATGATGTGGCTGTTTTCTTCCAGAGATGAATGTGGGATGCGATGTATTTGTCAAGATATGTTGTGAGACATCACACTAAACCGAGCCCTAAGATACCAAGCATACAAATCTCTTCATCATCACTCAAAATCAGTAGAAGCAAGGCTCTCGCCGGGACTAATGCAAAAGCCGATAATATGCTTCGCTCGCAGATTTGAAGGAGGCCTGAAACAAGAAATTAATCGTTTGAATAGTTATCCGTAATACACCTTAAGTATACTGCAAAATACAAGAACCAGAACAGATGGAGACCATTAATTGTCTACCATGTAGCAAAGACTGTTTCGCATAGATTGGAGCCCTTGTCTATTATATCCTATTCAGCAGCGAGATAAGTAAGCCATCTGACATACCTCCTGCATGGCCCGAATGGAGTCTTTTCGGATGGCGTTTAGATAAGCATGGAATTCCATGACCTAAATTTCGTTGCCACCAAAACCTGGAAGGAAACAAATTTAGAGAATAGGCATGCTGCAGACTTGTCGTAATACGGTCGAATTTGCTAACTAGCAAAATTCAGCTTCCTGCATTTTCCTAATTATTCTTACAGTACAGTATGGGCGCTTTTGCTATTTGCTCCCCAGACAAAGGCTAGTATAAGGTTGGCTGAAGCCTGATAATAGCCTAAGCTTGAGTTTTATACCAGACTAAGCCCAAGCCTAGGCCTAGTATCAGTCTAAGCCCAAGTCATATGCCGGCCTAAGCCTAAGCCTAAGCCTAATACCAGCCTAAGCTAACCCATATTGGGGAGCAAACAGCAAAAGTGCCACAGTGTGAGCCATTCGACTGTTACAAAATTGGCGGCCAAAAATTTACCGTTAGTTTCCAGAGCCTGAATCAGGCCGATATTACATACAAAAACCATACTTACACATGCCGACGACGCCGTCTTTCCTGTTTATAGCAACAGATATCGCGCTCAATCGTCCGCAACTGGATCCAAATTGGAACAGTCCGCCAACGACACTGATGGCTCGGCGATTTCATCAGATTCGTTCAATTCTCCAGGAATGAGATCGCCAAAAATTAACGAAAGACTCCTTCTTATAGCCGCTAAATTTCTGACCGACACAAAATACTTTTCATTGCACCGCTATCACACCTTTTATAGAAATTCTGGATATTTAATTCGAAAATTTTGAGATTTTCTCGCGTCATGCGATGTGCGCACATCGGCTTTTAATGCTCAGGATTTGACTGCTTATATCAAAACCGGCGCTCGTTTGGCGTTCCTCAGAAAATATTTCTCGGGCGTGTAGTATGAGAACGGGGCGGATCTGAAAAGTTTTGCCGCGGCAAAATATTTTCCCAGCCCTGCTGATTCGGTGGGTATTGTTACCTTGTCAACGGTTACCCCCCGTGCCAGTACATCTTTAAAAGCGAGCGGCATAGCGAAAGTCTGGCAGAAAGGCTTACTCCTGCAGAGTATCGATCACTAAGACCCCGATTCCTGCAACAACCCCTCAGGCGTGTATGCCGCGCCTCCCAATTGCTGTTGGTCGAATGCACTCGGTCCTAAGATGCCTACGCTGGCGAACAGCTCCACTGTCTATGGCGCAGTAAGGACGCAAGTCAACACCAGAGGATCCTTTACGAAGGGAAGCATTGCACGACGATGTCTCAACAGTCCTAGATCTTACCCACAGACAAATCCGCAGACAAACGAAGTACCTGGACTCTTCCAGCATGAACTAAGGGGAACGACGACTGCAGAACCCCTTTGAGAGTATGCTAATCGAAGTCCCCGGCCAGCACCTGAATCGCCCCACAGTTCTGCTAATGGCGTGGGTGGACAAACATGAAGGGTGGCTCCCCACAAATTCAGAACAGCGGATGGATACAAATCGAGTGAAAACAAGCAAGGGAGAGCCCCAATCTCTCCTGGCGGCCTGCTCTTATACCATCCTGGCTTCTCCTTACCGAGCCACACCCCTAGGAATTCCAGGCGCCCTCCCCCCTTCAGCGACAATGGCCACAACGCTAATTATTTTTTGGAAATGATAAATATGGAGCTGCGTGAATGCGTAGCGCACTTGCTAGCTACTCTCAAGCTTCTATTGACTTTATTTTTATAAAAGCCTATTTACCATCTGCTGTATTCCCATACTGGTCTAAATTTCTCTTTTCAAACCAACAAACACATGCGTCAACCATTTTTACTCACTTGGGCAAATTTCTTCAGTCTTGCATAGTTATTGCCACTCACTAAAACCGCTGCAGGAACTAAAGTGTTGAGGGCATAGATCCAAGAATGGTCATTCGTCGCATGAGTCACCGCATCAGCTGTCGCCCTGGAGAATTTGTGACTGGCTCCTTTGCACATCGCTGTCACTCGAACAGCATAACCGATCTTCTGCGGAAAATCAAAAACTATTTTTTATTTCAATATGCGTATATGCTGGGTCGCGCTGGGCACCTACTCGCATTATACGCCTTAGGCGATAAACGCCTTATGATATTTGATGGTTCTTTTTTCCATCACTTCACCACATTTGGATACAGGGCACTGCGCCATCGAGACCAAAGCATCCAAGCAGGTTTGCTCAACAAGCATTTTTCTTGCATTCGTTGCTTGCGCAATCGTTCGCTCACTGCCGATTGAGCAACGATGACGGGCTTCACTGCTGAATTTCGTGTAGTACTCTGCGCAAAAAAAAAGATGTACTTACTCAAAAAGTATGTATGCCCACATCACTGCTGCACAGCAGAGAACAATACGTACTTGCGCTGAGCAGACGGGGAGCATGCAGAATCTGTTGGTCATTTGGTCCAAGCATATGAAATGGTTGCTTAGCGTCCTCGGCAAATGCGTCTTCATCGTGCTCGCGTGCTGACTGCCCACACCACTCGGTCTCCTTTGCCGGAATATGGTCAACATCTTCCCACTCGTCGTAGCGCGGAGTCAAAATATAAGTCATGTTCATGCAAGCTTTCATCATGCTCAAAACCTCCAAAACCTGGTGTACTAGCTCTTTCTCCTGTTCGACCAATCTGGTCGTGGTCACTGCGCCGCCGCTTTGATCGCACGGACTGTGCCATCCATTGCACCTGCTGACTCGCTTCATTTGACTGCAAGGTGCAATTTTGATCGACAGCAAGGTGCACTTTGAAGTTCAGTATATCACCATTAGCTAAGCACCACTACGCTTTGAGAGTCGTTCACCAACAAATATGGCAACGAAGTGACATACATTACACTTGGTACACCAACAATAAGGGCATAACCAAGCTTATAGCACTGTGTCCACGGAATGCTTGCTTGCTCGTATGTTTTCACTCTGGGTGCAATCACATACTGATGGAAATTCACATTTGAAATAAAAGTGTAGAGTAGCAAAGCGACAATAAAAGGATTGATGTGGCCAAATGGATCATAGCCTTGGTTTTGTAATCCAGTGACACGTGGTGTGGCGCGCGTTCGAGTCCTTCGACGTTCAAGAGTTTTGCATTTTGTTTTTGAGGTGATTATGATGAACTCCCGTTGAAGTTTCGTTTTGACATCCATGCAGAAGGGACATATCGAACATATGCACGTGCTGGAAGTTTGTAGGCCTGCAGCACAGCAATTATCAGCGAAATCATGCACTATAATGAAAACTGCAGTATTTGCAGAACAGTGCGTCGCGGATGCACTGGTCCCCCTTCAGCAACCTTGCACACCTTCTATCAAGTGGTGTCGAATACTGACATTCAAGAAGACGTGTCTTCAAGCCTGTTCCTCTCTCCGCTCGCACATGGCTATATACTTATGTATTCTAAGGCTCCTTGAACGCCTATAAAACCAGTTCAGCATGCACAAATCGGTCGAGCATTACGCTGGAATTCAAAAAAATGGGCTTCCAAGGCCTCTTCTTGAAATGATATCGCAAAAATAGTGAGTGCTAAAGGTTTTTAAGCACAAATGAGGAAGTGAAGTCGACATTTCGGTTTATTCCCTGACATGGGCGAATAAGTTTGAATTTAGCGCCTCACAGGTATTCTTCCGCTAGCATTGCAATAAGGTGCGCGCTGGCGCGCCCATGGCTATACTACTATATGTGATTTATCACATATAGTATAGCCATGGGCGCAGGGCAGAAAAAGCGTTGAACATGAAAGATTGAGGAGGGGGAAGCGGAAATGGTTGAGTAGCTGCCCTGCTTGGTTACGAAGTTTCTTAAGCTAAGTTGTGAATGCCAAAGGCAGGCAGTAAGAGCAAAACACGAACACGAACGTACTGTGTGCGCTAATGTTTTCGTGCCGATCAAAAAGTGTCTTTTGTAAAAAAACCTATCAAATTTCTTGTTACATGTTGAATAGCTGAGGGTCCAACCTCAAACGCTGTTTTGCTTTCTTCGAATATTGCCTTTCTCAGTGTGCCTCAGTGTGATTATGGATGCGACATCACACCGACGAAAATGTATAGTAGCTAGTTTGCGGTTGGGTGAAAGCGCTGTTTTCGCAGATTGTGCGCCATGCCAGAAAAAGTAAAATGTCAGGGCCACTTCGCAGAGGCAGGATAGCTCAAAACTATTACCCCTGCGTAGAGTCGAACCTAGGTCACTCAGTTCGAAATCCGGCTCTCTACCTCACCGACTCCTCTCCGAATTGTTTGTGGGTCTACCTTTGCTCATGCTGTGGGCGACAATAAGCGCCAGTTGTTACTTTAAATCCATTTCGCAAGTCGAACAACCCTGTGTACCTGAGCATCACAACAAAGGCGCCAAATTCAAACTTATTTGCCCATTTTAGGGAATAAACCGAAATGTCGACGTCACTTCCTCATTTGTGCTTAAAAACCTTTAGCACTCACTATTTTTGCGATATCATTTCAAGAAAAGGCCTTGGAAGCCCATTTTTTTTAATTCCAGCGTGATGCTCGACCGATTTGTGAATGCTGAACTGGTTTTATAGGCGTTCAAGGAGCCTTAGAATACATAAGTATATAGCCATGCGCTCGCATCCGCACTTGGCGCACACCTGATTTGATGAACAATGGACATGTTGACATAAACAGTTATCTGATCTCGTAATGATTGTTTACTTGCCTGCATTTTTGGTACCAGAAACTCGCCTCTAGAAACCGGCCTACCCGAGTGGTGTCGTCCGCATATTTCTGTTCTCTTTTAGCTAGATAAAAACCTCCTTCCGTATCAAATGTAGAAATATCTTTCGTGTAAGGTTTGCTGCATTTAGCAAAGCAACAAATACTCTATCTGGATATTACTATAACATTCTTATACCATTTTACCATTCTTATTACCATTCTTATCACATAGACACATTTGCATAAGACCTGGAGTGACTAGCGATTTCCAGTTTTTAGGCCTGAACAATTGACGACCACTGATAATCAGGGAGATATGCTAGTGTATGTAGAAAGGATAAGGTCTGAAACAGTATATAAAAGCATGCAATTCGTGCGTTGAGTCAGTGTTTGTGTACGCATTCTCGCTGTGCACTGGTTCGTTTCGTATTTCTGACAAGTGAAGAAGATCGTTATTTTCTGCGTTCGAGTACCATCTGCATGTCCCGCCAAGTCGGTCAAAGATTCTCGTAGCGACGAAATCGCACGTCGTCATACCAGCGATACCAGTCCTTCCCGCCAAGCTAAGTCGCCAAGTCGTCAGTCAGAATATCGAGGTATGAGGAATCGTGGCAAATTACAAGATATTTAGGAAACACCACGTGCGGGTGCCCAATCTGAAAATTAGAGCAGCGGTGCTGGGACGTTTGGAACAAGATTGATATCAGTAGTATAGCAGCGAGCAGGTCACCGTTACCCACCCAGGTTACCCAGGGTGGGTGAGGTCAAGACAGCCCACCCTTAGCCACCGTCCATTCCAGGCTCACGGGCGAAGCCCCCCAGCTAGCATAGTAGCTTATTATCACCCCTCAGCCACTGACCACTAGCCGTAAGCCAAGCCCCGCAGGGCCTTAATTAGCTTATCAGCCTAATAATCGTCAATCCTTCGAGACCCTTCTTATCACTGTGAGCCCCTTATCAGTCATTAGCTGAACCTTATCAGTATCTAGTCATTAGCTGAACCTTATCAGTATCTAGTCATTAGCCGAACCTTGTCATCGACCAGTCAGTAATGCAACCTCCAATCGCGCCACATAATCTGCTTATCATATCACAAGTGTTTAATCAACCATTGATGAACAATGATTTTAGAAAAGTGAAAAGTTTTGCGCTCGCTCAGAATCGAACCCGCCTCGCCCGATTGAAAGTTGGAAGTTTTACCAGCTGCAGGCGCGTACGCAGGGGGGGGGGGATGCTTGGGTGCTCGAGCACCCTACGGCCCTAAAAAGGAAGGTAAAGGTAGCTACCTTTACACTTTTTCTTCTGCTTGTGATGTGTCAGTTATATATGTACGGTACATCCTGTGACTTCTGGTCGTGACTGAGTGATGTAGTACAGGTTAAAACTGGCGCGCTACTTTCTGACTATTTATGACAAAAAGTCTACGTGTAAAGCCCGCGCGCAACAGTGGGTCCACAGTATGAATGATTCGGCGTTCGGCATCTTGCCTGGTGGCCTATTATTTCTAAACCCATCTTTGCGAAGGATTTATAAGGTTCCATGGCAACAAAAAAGCGAAATAGTCAGAATTATCGTTCTATAAGCTCGTATTTTGCTCCGAAAATTCAAAGGCTTGATTCGGCCGCTGAAAATGTGATCGCAGAATCGAATAATTGCGATTTGGTTGAAGATTCAACCGAAGATTCGAACAGTAATGTTGGATCAATAGCTGCGACTCTGTTACAAGGTGGGCCTGGAAACAATATTGCGCTGTCCGAATCAGTCGAATGCCCAGAAGTGAACTCGCTTTCTGATATTGGATTATCTGTGGAAAGCGATAAGCGGCTCGACGATGAAACAAGATTACGCTTAGTGACGTCTTGCTGGGTCCCTCCGAAAAATTATTTATTTTCGAGCGGCAAGTGTGGTAGAACATTTCAGGCAAGTTGGTTCGAAAGATTTCCATGGCTTGCTTACAGCGAAGGGGCAAAAGGAGCTTTTTGCCGTCCTTGCGTTCTTTTTGTTACGAACAAAAGCAGTCAATCCAATAAAGAACTTGGACAATTAGTCACATCGCCATTTTGTGGATTCAGAGTTAGTGAATTTCGCAGATATTACTTTCATTGCAGACCTTTGAAGTCCTGTATCTATGCTTTCAGAAAGCTCTGGAAAAATTTGAAAAACACGAAGCAAATAAATATCATTTGGATGCCGTGGAGAAGGAATTTTATTTCCAAGAAACAAGACAAGGTCGGGAGGATCCAATAGACAGATGTCTCAATCGCCAGGAAGCTGAGCAAGTGGAGAAAAATCGTCAAATGTGAGTTTACCTCAGAGCCTGCTTTGTATATGCTTTGTGAGCCCACAACTGCATAGTTCTTACAGACTCAAAAGTATAATCAAAGCTATCGTTCTCTGCGGCCGTCAGAATTTAGCATTGCGTGGTCATCGGGAAAACGGGAATGTTTTGGCTAGCGATGAATTGCTCAATGATGGAAACTTCCGTGCACTTTTGCGATATGGTGCAGACTCCGGCGATGTCGTTCTGCAGAATCATTTGCGAACGTGTGCTTCTAACGCGACCTACATTTCACCTCGGATGCAAAATGAAATTATCAGCATTTTTGGAAAAATCATTACGGTATGCTTAAATTGTTCTAGAGTTCTAGTCGACTTATTTGCTGTTTTAGGGCAACATCGTGGCCAGAGCAAATTCAGCTGCTTGCTTTGCGGTTTTGGCTGATGAAGCCACGGACGTATTAGACAGAGAAGTGTTGTGCTACTCCATTCGTTTTATAAATCCAGGGGTAAATTATCTGCGTTTTGCTTCTCTTTTTGCATTCTTTTTTACAGGAAGCGGAGCCGTCTGAATATTTTTTGGGGTATCTACACGTCGTGGATGTAACTGGAGAAGGCCTCGCTGACGCCTTATTAGGTGCTTTGAAAAATGCTGGGCTTGACTTGTCCTTTCTATTTGGACAAGGCTACGATGGGGCAGGGCCGATGGCAGGTAATAATCAAGCTAACTGTAGAATGTCAGTCAGCGATAAGCAGTTAATTTTCAGGCTGCAAAAAAGGGGTGCAGGCCCATATTCGAGAGAAATATCCGACAGCAGTTTTCACACATTGTGCCTCCCACTCGTTAAATTTGGCCCTCAACTCAGCATCATCAGTTGGATCAATCCGTTCCGCTTTCCTGACAGTTCAAGAAATCGGACAATTTTTTGATAACCATCCTGCTCGAAGGGAAAAACTGCTCGATGTGATCAACTCATCTGATGATGACGCTGCCAAAAATCGACCACATTTAATCAAGTTATGTCCAACAAGGTAAGAGCGAGGGTTTTCATTTTTGTAGTACGTAAACTTGGAGTACAGTTTCTGTTTTAGGTGGATCGAGCGTCAAGATGCCATCGAAAGATTTTTCGTTTTGTTTATCCATATCTATAAAACTCTGCGACATTTTGCCGCTGTTACAAAAGACGAAAAGGCTCGTAACAAGGTGAGGTGCTGATAGGAAGCCTTTCATTCACCTGTCGACATATTCATTTGATTTCAGATTTTGAACCTCGTCCGTTCGATGAAGGAGTTGGACTTCGCATTTTCCGTATCGCTTCTGAATTCGTTAAGCAATGGTTTGTTTATTTTATCAGCGGCTTTGCAAAAGCCGAATATGGATTTGATTGAGTGTTGTCGGCAAGTGGTAAATCTTCGTCAACGGTTGCGTGAATTTGAAAGGAGTGAGGTTTTATTCAAGAAAACTTATAATGCTGCTTCGGAAAGTGAGCTACCCTTATCTGGACAGCCATTCTTGTAGTTAAAGCGCCTGTTTCGCAGAGTTGTACGACATCATCGGAGCGGATAACATCCCTCTGACGTATGAGGTGGAATTAGGTGGAACTATTGCAATGGTTCGGAGGCGGGAGTACTGCAAAAATAGTATTTATGCGCCATATTTGGCGGATTTGGATGATCAATTGGGCCATCGATTTGGTGATCACCATAAACAAATTTTTTCACTTTAATATTTGATTCCTACTTTTTTGGTGAGAAGTCTTGCAACTTTTTCCAAAACTCATCAGATCATGCGCGGTGCTAACGTTAGATATTCCTTCCTTCCCTGTTGATCAAAAAATGTCTTTTTAAACTTAGGCATGGAGGATTATAAAATAATTGAAGCAACCATGGCTATATACTTATGTATTCTAAGGCTCCTTGAACGCCTATAAAACCAGTTCAGCATGCACAAATCGGTCGAGCATTACGCTGGAATTCAAAAAAATGGGCTTCCAAGGCCTCTTCTTGAAATGATATCGCAAAAATAGTGAGTGCTAAAGGTTTTTAAGCACAAATGAGGAAGTGACGTCGACATTTCGCTTCATTCCCTAAAATGGGCAAATAAGTTTGAATTTGGCGCCTTTGTTGTGATGCTCAGGTACACAGGGTTGTTCGACTTGCGAAATGGATTTAAAGTAACAACTGGCGCTTATTGTCGCCCACAGCATGAGCAAAGGTAGACCCACAAACAATTCGGAGAGGAGTCGGTGAGGTAGAGAGCCGGATTTCGAACTGAGTGACCTAGGTTCGACTCTACGAAGGGGTAATAGTTTTGAGCTATCCTGCCTCTGCGAAGTGGCCCTGACATTTTACTTTTTCTGGCATGGCGCACAATCTGCGAAAACAGCGCTTTCACCCAACCGCAAACCAGCTACTATACATTTTCGTCGGTGTGATGTCGCATCCATAATCACACTGAGGCACACTGAGAAAGGCAATGTTCGAAGAAAGCAAAACAGCGGTTGAGGTTGGACCCTCAGCTATTCAACATGCAACAAGAAATTTGATAGGTTTTTTTACAAAAGACACTTTTTGATCGGCACGAAAACATTAGCGCACACAGTACGTTCGTGTTCGTGTTTTGCTCTTACTGCCTGCCTTTGGCATTCACAACTTAGCTTAAGAAACTTCGTAACCAAGCAGGGCAGCTACTCAACCATTTCCGCTTCCCCCTCCTCAATCTTTCTTGTTCCACGCTTTTTCTGCCCTGCGCCCATGGCTATACTATATGTGACTGCGCCCATGGCTATACTATATGTGATAAATCACATATAGTATAGCCATGGGCGCGCCAGCGCGCACCTTATTGCAATGCTAGCGGAAGAATACCTGTGAGGCGCCAAATTCAAACTTATTCGCCCATGTCAGGGAATAAACCGAAATGTCGACGTCACTTCCTCATTTGTGCTTAAAAACCTTTAGCACTCACTATTTTTGCGATATCATTTCAAGAAGAGGCCTTGGAAGCCCATTTTTTTGAATTCCAGCGTAATGCTCGACCGATTTGTGCATGCTGAACTGGTTTTATAGGCGTTCAAGGAGCCTTAGAATACATAAGTATATAGCCATGGTTTGCACCCCGGGAGAGCCAACAAAGTTTTCCGACCTAGCCCGTAGTTGAAACATCATCCTGATGGGTGACGCTCACGGCTGCTAGCTCTGCAAATAATCGATTGCCACTCGAGATTCTACAAAATCTTTTAGTGCGGTAGGTACTGTACTGCACTGTCCATGCACCCCAACAGTACACCACCAAACGGCTTTTCCATAGGCGAATCATTTGAAGTTCCGCCATCCTCAGGCGCCTCACATTCTCCAGCTGGTATCACGTCTTCCGCTAGCATTGCAATAAGGTGCGCGCTGGCGCGCCCATGCGCTTATACTATCATGCCATAAATCACATATACTATAGCCATGCATCGGCGCAGGGCAAAAAAAGCGTCAACATAGAAAGATTGAGGAGGGGGAAGCGGAAATGGTTCAGCAGCTGCCCTGCTTGGTTACGAAGTTTCTTAAGCTAAGTTGTGAATGCCAAAGGCAGGCAGTAAGAGCAAAACACGAACACGAACGTACTGTGTGCGCTAATGTTTTCGTGCCGATCAAAAAGTGTCTTTTGTAAAAAAACCTATCAAATTTCTTGTTGCATGTTGAATAGCTGAGGGTCCAACCTCAACCGCTGTTTTGCTTTCTTCGAACATTGCCTTTCTCAGTGTGCCTCAGTGTGATTATGGATGCGACATCACACCGACGAAAATGTATAGTAGCTAGTTTGCGGTTGGGTGAAAGCGCTGTTTTCGCAGATTGTGCGCCATGCCAGAAAAAGTAAAATGTCAGGGCCACTTCGCAGAGGCAGGATAGCTCAAAACTATTACCCCTGCGTAGAGTCGAACCTAGGTCACTCAGTTCGAAATCCGGCTCTCTACCTCACCGACTCCTCTCCGAATTGTTTGTGGGTCTACCTTTGCTCATGCTGTGGGCGACAATAAGCGCCAGTTGTTACTTTAAATCCATTTCGCAAGTCGAACAACCCTGTGTACCTGAGCATCACAACAAAGGCGCCAAATTCAAACTTATTTGCCCATTTTAGGGAATGAAGCGAAATGTCGACGTCACTTCCTCATTTGTGCTTAAAAACCTTTAGCACTCACTATTTTTGCGATATCATTTCAAGAAGAGGCCTTGGAAGCCCATTTTTTTGAATTCCAGCGTAATGCTCGACCGATTTGTGCATGCTGAACTGGTTTTATAGGCGTTCAAGGAGCCTTAGAATACATAAGTATATAGCCATGCTCCACCGCACGCCCACCGACACACCCTCCCCCACCAAATCCCTACCCACCGGCCCCACTCAAAAAAAACCCCAAAAGAAAACCAAGCCAAGCAAAGCAACAAAACCACGAAAAAACACAACCAACCACAACCACACACAAGACACACAAAGACCAGACAGCGACCAAGCCAACAAAGCGACCACGAAACAGGGAGAAGCAAAGAAAGGAAAGCAAACAAAAAAAGCAGCAACGCAGCAACGCATCCGCGCACGTCGCACGACAAGGAAGAAGACGACGCGTCGAGACCACGCAGTCCCGCCAAGTCGGTCAAGATTCTCGTAGCGACGAAATCACACATCGTCATACCAGCGAATACAGTCCTTCCCGCCAAGCTAAGTCAGCAAGTCGTCAGTCAGAATATCGAGGTATGAGGAATCGTGGCAAATTCCGGTATTTCGGGAAACACCACGTGCGGGTGCCCAATCTGAAAATTAGAGCAGCGGTGCTGGGACGTTTGGAACAAGATTGATATCAGTAGTATAGCAGCGAGCAGGTCACCGTTACCCACCCAGGTTACCCAGGGTGGGTGAGGTCAAGCAGCCCACCCTTAGCCACCGTCCATTCCAGGCTCACGGGCGAAGCCCCCAGCTAGCATAGTAGCTTATTATCACCCCTCAGCCACTGACCACTAGCCGTAAGCCAAGCCCCGCAGGGCCTTAATTAGCTTATCAGCCTAATAATCGTCAAAATACTCTCGATACTTGCCTTCAATAAATCGTGAATATGTGGGAACCAGTCTCGAACTTTCAAACAAAATGCAAATGCCTCGCGCGCATTCTTTGGTACTTGATCCGCTGTAATTCCGTCAAATCGTAGTTTCCAACGCCTATACTCATTGAGAAAACCTTCCTCAGTGACATCAAATCCGGTGCTGGCCACCGAATAAAAACGGAATGCTTCAATTATTTTATAATCCTCCATGCCTAAGTTTAAAAAGACATTTTTGATCAACAGGGAAGGAAGGAATATCTAACGTTAGCACCGCGCATGATCTGATGAGTTTTGGAAAAAGTTGCAAGACTTCTCACCAAAAAAGTAGGAATCAAATATTAAAGTGAAAAAATTTGTTTATGGTGATCACCAAATCGATGGCCCAATTGATCATCCAAATCCGCCAAATATGGCGCATAAATACTATTTTTGCAGTACTCCCGCCTCCGAACCATTGCAATAGTTCCACCTAATTCCACCTCATACGTCAGAGGGATGTTATCCGCTCCGATGATGTCGTACAACTCTGCGAAACAGGCGCTTTAACTACAAGAATGGCTGTCCACATAAGGGTAGCTTACTTTCCGAAGCAGCATTATAAGTTTTCTTGAATAAAACCTCACTCCCTTTCAAATCCACGCAACCGTTGACGAAGATTTACCACTTGCCGACACACTATAATCAAATCCATATTCGGCTTCTGCAAAGCCGCTGATAAAAATAAACAAACCATTGCTTAACGAATTCAGAAGCGATACGGAAAATGCGAAGTCCAACTCCTTCATCGAACGGACGAGGTTCAAAATCTGAAATCAAATGAATATGTCAACAGGCGAACGAAAGGCTTCCTATCAGCACCTCACCTTGTTACGAGCCTTTTCGTCTTTTGTAACAGCGGCAAAATGTCGCAGAGTTTTATAGATATGGATAAACAAAACGAAAAATCTTTCGAATATGCATCTCAACGCTCGATCCACCTAAAAACAGAAACTGTACTCCAAGTTTACGTACTACAAAAATGAAAACCCTCGCTCTTACCTTGTTGGACATAACTTGATTAAACGTGGCCGATTTTTGGCAGCGTCATCATCAGATGAGTTGATCACATCGAAGCAGTTCTTCCCTTCGAGCAGGATGGTTATCAGAAAAATTGTCCGATTTCTTAAACTGTCAGGAAAAAGCGGAACGGATTGATCCAACTGATGATGCTGAGTTGAGGGCGAGAATTCAACGAGAAGGGAACACAATGTGTGAAAACTGCTGTCGGATATTTCTCTCGAAATATGGGCCTGCACCCCTTTTTGCAGCCTGAAAATTAACCGCTTATCGCTGACTGAACATTTAACAGTTAGCTTGATTATTACCTGCCATCTGGCCCTGCCTCATCGTAGCCTTGTCCAAATAGAAAGGAGCAAGTCAAGCCCAGCATTTTTCAAAGCACCTAATAAGGCGTCAGCGAGGCCTTCTCCAGTTACATCCACGACGTGTAGATACCCCAAAAAATATTCAGACGGCTCCGCTTCCTGTAAAAAAGAATGCAAAAAAGAGAAGCAAAACGCAGATAATTTACCCCTGGATTTATAAAACGAATGGAGTAGCACAACACTTCTCTGTCTAATACGTCCGTGGCTTCATCAGCCAAAACCGCAAAGCAAGCAGCTGAATTTGCTCTGGCCACGATGTTGCCGTAAAACAGCAAATAAGTCGACTAGAACTCTAGAACAATTAAAGCATACCGTACAATTATTTTTCCAAAAACGATGATACTTTCATTTTGCATCTTAGGTGAACGGTAGGCTCGCGTTAGAAGCATTCACGTTCAAATTATTTTGCAGGATGACATCGCTAAAAGTCTTGCACCATATCGCAAAGGTGCACGGAAGTTTCCATCATTGAGCAATTTCATCGCGAGCCAAAACATTCCCGTTTTCCCCATGACCACGCAATGCTAAATTTGACGGCCGCAGAGAACGATAGTTTTAATTATACTTTTGAGTCTGTAAGATTTATGCAGTTGTGGGCTCAGAAAGCATATACAAAGCAGGCTCTGAGGTAAACTCACATTTGACGAGTTTTCTCCACTTGCTCAGCTTCCCGGCGATTGAGACATCTGTCTCATTGGATTCTTCTGCAACCTTGTCTTGCTTTTCTTGGAAATAAAATTCCTCTCTCCACGGCATCCAAATGATATTTATTTGCTTCGTGTTTTTCAAATTTTTCCAGAGCTTTCTGAAAGCATAGATACAGGACTTCAAAGGTCTGCAATGAAAGTAATATCTGCGAAATTCACTAACTCTGAATCCACAAAATGGCGATGTGACTAATTGTCCAAGTTCTTTATTGGATTGACTGCTTTTGTTCGTAACAAAAAGAATGCAAGGACGGGAAAAAGCTCCTTTTGCCCTTTCGCTGTAAGCAAGCCATGGAAATCTTTCGAACCAACTTGCCTGAAATGTTCTACCACACTTGCCGCTCGAAAATAAATAATTTTTCGGAGGGACCCAGCAAGACGTCACTAAGCGTAATCTTGTTTCATCGTCGAGCCCGCTTATCGCTTTCCACAGATAATCCAATATCAGAAAGCGAGTTCACTTCTGGGCATCCGACTGATTCGGACAGCGCAATATTGTTTCCAGGCCCACCTTGTAACAAGTCGCAGCTACTGATACCAACATTACTGTTCGAATCTCCCGGTTCAATCTTCAACCAAATCGCAATTATTCGATTCTGCGATCACATTTTCAGCGGCCGATGCAAGCCTTTTTTGAATTTTGGAGCAAAATACGAGCTTATAGAACGATAATTCTGACTATTTCGCTTTTTTGTTGCCATGGAACCTTATAAATCCTTCGCAAAGATGGGTTGAGAAATCAGAGGCCACCAGGCAAGATGCCGAACGCCGAATCATTCATACTGTGGACCCACTGTTGCGCGCGGGCTTTACACGTAGACTTTTTGTCATAAATAGTCAGAAAGTAGCGCGCCAGTTTTAACCTGTACTACATTACTCAGTCACGACCAGAAGTCACAGGATGTACCGTACATATATAACTCACACATCACAAGCAGAAGAAAAAGTGTAAAGGTAGCTACCTTTACCTTCCTTTTTAGGGCCGTAGGGTGCTCTGAGCACCCAAGCATCCCCCCACCCCCCTGCGTACGCGCCTGCAGCTGGTAAAACTTCCAGCTTTTAGTCGGGCGAGGCGGGTTCGATTCTGAGCGAGCGCAAAACTTTTCACTTTTTCTTAAAAATCATTGTTCATCAATGGTTGATTAAACACTTGTGATATGATAAGCAGATTATGTGGCGCGATTGGAGGTTGCATTACTGACTGGTCGATGACAAGGTTCGGCTAATGACTA